>JAGDQP010018119.1:0-37175 GCA_022664845.1 Lepisma saccharinum
CATTACTTTGAAAGATATATACATAACGTTAAAGTTAATGTAACATTTAAGTTAAGCTCTTAATGAATTATTATTTCCAAATACTATGCACTACAGGTATATTTATGTGTAAATTATTCTGTTGAATTGTAAAAGTAATCTGCTCTTTGGATTATTTCTATCTTATTTTCTCATATTTCACCTGCAAAAGGGAAACAACGTACTAATTTGCATTTAACTTTTGTTTAGTTCCCAATGCATTCTATTAATTCTTAAGTTATTTGGACATTTTTCCTGCATTTTAATATGTAAACTGTAATGTTTGGTTTACTTGGTTGCTTCAAGTTAAGTGTAACATGAAAAACAACATAGAATTGTTATTCCATAGTTACTCTAATATGATCCAAATACTCTGTAATATGTTTTTGTAATTTAAAAAGCGGAAACGTTTCCCTCAAAGGTATAATTTTATTTGACATTAGAAAGCATGCTTAGTTTTTTTCAAATGCAGCAACGTTTCTCTGAAACTTTCCTTTTACAATGCAATTGTAACTTAAAGTTAGTATCTAATGTTTGTTCGTAGATAAGACAACGAAGAAAACTATGAATAATTATGTTATATGTAAAGCGCTTTTAAGAATCAAATAAAAATCTTCTCTTAATTTTGAAGAACTGAGTGGTGCCTCGAGCCATAATTTCATAAGAAAAAGTACGCCTTTATCCTAAAAAAAATATTCATTTGCTAATCCTGATCCATTTGCCTACTTGGAGGTTGTCCACCTGGCAAATCAAAATTATGCCGTGGGTTGGTCACCTACATCCTTCATTCCCCACGCCGATTGCGGATACACTTGAACTTAAACGGCATAGAGAGTGTCACTATTCATCTTAGCGTACCATAAATATTTGGAACTGTGGATTTTATGCTACCTTCGGTTGTTTTACATGTCAACCCTTTCCCACTCCGTTCCTCGCCTCATGTCGACGGGGGATGAACTTCGAGTTAAATGGCATCGGGAGTGTCACTATTCATCTTAACGACCCCGAAAAGTGTAGATTCAGCACTAATATCGGTCATTTTCGATGATTTTCACATTTCACCTCCACCTCAACCAGCCACATAGGGGTGCTAGTGCTGTCTTAACCCACAGTATATGTTTCCTGTTTGTAAGTGATATTTGTACAGAGATAGTTTGAAATTGCTTCAAGCGTTCGGGCGTAATGCTAGAATATACATACATGTATCCATCATAGATAAAAGTTGTGTGAGAAATAATTTAACTTAATAGAACACAACCAAAATGAGAGTGCTGCCCAAAATGTTTCCTGTTAACGGTATTTATGTTACTTTTATAACAAAATCACTCACAATGTTGTTGTTTTCTTGGTATGAAATTTCCGATAACTTAAATTGAAATCTCGGAAAGTTTAAGTATGAACTCCGTCACACATTCTGCAATTAACTGGAACACTAGAGTCCTTTAATCTCCTATCCTTGATAGTTAAAAGAAATAAATTTCGCATTATAAACTTTTGCGTTTTCGTTAAAGTAATACACATCAGAGTATAGTAAATAGGAAATTATTAATCTAATTCTATCCATTCATAATAGGTGGGAGAACGTCTTCGTTGACCCACTTTGTCCTACTTAATTTGAAAGCGTCAAAAAGAATGGTAAAACATATCCTAAATTTAGATTTATAAATTATATGAAACAGAATTTATTCCAGAAATATACATAGAAAAATAAGAAGCATGAAACCTTTTTCATGATCTCGTAGCTGAATTAAGAAATTATAGCCATAAATATAAGTTTGTTTAACATAATATTGTTGGTTGAAACTAAAATATTTTGAAGATTGAATTATTTTTATAAAGGCCTAGGGATGTATTAAATCCGTGCCTTACTAAATAAGTTCATGCCTAGGGATGAATTTTCTAGTGAAATAAACTATTATTATATATTTTACAATAAACTAATATTTTCCAGAAATTACTAAATAGACATTAGTTCGTGTTGTCAAAGTGCAGACATATTAGCACTAACGAAAGCTCCATAAAACCTTGTTAAAATCAGTTTCCTTTGAAATAACAAACATCTGGAAATACTTATATTTATATAATATATTACTTCCGAATTTCAAATACTTTTCCCACATTTGCTAAAAGAAGCATAAAATAACTAATAAACGCTTCACAGGTACAACTATGAAGGAATGCATTTCTTAATTGTTCAGCTTAATTGAGAATATGATCAAAATAGCTCCAAATTAGTCACGGTCAGGTTGTCCGATTGTTGGTCAGTAAGCAGGAAAATATTAAAAAATAATATCTCAGTCTGTAACCGGAATCAAAATGAGTTTTAGCGCACCTTCTGCGAAAAGCTATTATTCATGCTGCTAGATGTTGATTCTTCCTCCAAATGATAATCCATTTTTTTGCAATTTCTTGTCATCTTTGGAGGATTTAGTGTTTTACTTATTAAATTTCACCGTGCTACACGCGTTGATGATAGGGTTTTGAAGACAAATTATATTAATTTTTGCGATTGTGTAAATATTACTTTTGTGAATGAACTGTTTAAACTATAATAATGTCTTACGTTGAGCTTAGAAGTCCTAAATGGAAGCAAAATGTAAAAATTGTGCAAGTATTGCGTAAGTTATCAAGCCCAATTTCACAAAAGATTAAGAACAACCTTTCTAGTCCTTTTGCTTTCTTTAGCGTTTCAAATATCCGCGAAATTCTACTACCAGTACTCATAGATACGGATTGAGGACTCACGTTTACATGGAATGGCAGAAAACCATTTCCTAATCAGGAAATTGATATCTCAAACCATAGCCTAAGGCTCAATACCAGATTCTCCAACTTTGCAGAGCCACCCACAAATCTAATCAGTGACAAGGCAATTTTATTCTTTCGCTGAAAGTAAAAACTAACGGTAACTAAAGGTAAAACGCAATGCAGTTTTAATTTGTTCGCTGCCATGAGAAATTAGTTCGATACTGGAAATTTGTAATCAGGTTTAATGTGTATCGTTTCGTTTGCATCAAGGACTGAGCCGAATTGTCCTAGAGGCCTAAAATAGAATTAATTTAAATTAGATCTTTACTCAGTTCCTGCGAGTTAGTTATGATACAACTAAATAAAGTTAGACCTTAACTTAGACGACAAATTACTTAGAAGGAACGCAACCTTTTGCCTCAAGCTGCTGCGAAGTACAACTGTATTTGCTGTTTGAGGCTCTTGGACTTCCTTTCTCGTTCTTTGTATGATCTCTTCTGGATGAGTACAAAATAAAAATTATTTTCCTGATAGGAGAATCTACAAGTGTAAAGAACTAATCCAAACTGCATTTATTACAAGGAATCAGATCAAATTTTACATTTGTTTTGGCCAACGAAGTGCAGCAATCTTGAACGGATAGAAAGTATCTTTAGCACTGCCAGAGAATAATGGGTTCTCCCCACGAACATCTTAATGTTCTAGCTGAACTTATTATTATACAACACAGTTAGCAAGAAAATTATGCAAAATATAACTGTAGGTTTCCGATGTGATTTCAGAAATAATGACGTTCCTTTCTGAACAGAAAGTTACCTTTGCTTACTCTTACAACGACTAATATTTTCCTTCTCACTCATATTAATATTTTAATAACTCTCAAATAGATTCATCAGATACATTTTAGATAATGTAAAGCTCAATTCTGAGTAGAATTTCGTCTACTCGAAATCCAAACCCCTTTAGATATAATAAACATAATTTTGATTTCTTAAACACTTTTCCAATGCGGCCATGAACTCGCTTTTTGCGATATTTAAAATACCTACATAATTGTCTAATTATAGAGAATTTAAAAAAAAGTTTTAATATTTTTCTTGTATGGAATGAGCCTGAGCCTACTGGACACGAAAATTCGACACGTATACTTATAAGAAAGGTTTTCGCTCTACAATCCCCATGTTGTTAATGGAGCTAGTTAATTTAGTATGCCAATATATGGCAGATTTAACCAGTTTAAAAATTACAACTGACTTAATAATACCAATGATTGGAGATCACTATCAAACTCCAGTAATATTCATTACACCTAAAAATGACATTTCTTCTCTTGGAAGATTTTAATTTTTCGTAATTTTAATAAATAGATTTGTTAATTTTCGCCCTCATTTACACATTATGCCATATGCTTTTCCCAGCAGAAAAGAAAATATTATAATAAATATAATACTTATCTTCGGACCATCGTCTTCATTCTTCCTAATTTATATTTAAAAATAAAAGTCTAATTTCCTAGGTTTCAATTTGATTTTTGGAATTAATTTTGGCTATACCTATTGTTGGTTTATTTCACCTGAAGAATAAATGTATGTTTAGTCTGAACTTATTAATCTTCCACGGTCACACTTCCAAGTATGTCATACAAAATACACATTGGGATGTGACACACTCCACACCATATGTAATAACCCTCACTCCAATTATTAATTATGAAATGTTATAATAATGTGGTCTCTTTTAAGATATTGCCTCCAATAATGGTCAAGGATATTATTGTCAATACATCTTAAAGTTAAACAATATATTCACTTTATGCTTTCACATATACATTTTAGTTTATTACTTAAAGCCTAATAAGAAAACATTAAACAATAAACAATTCAAAAATTTTGGGAAATAAATTAAGTTTTGTTATATACAAAACCAAAGCGTCCCCGTAAAAATTCAAATTATCATCTAACATACCCAGAAGAAAGAGTCAGTCATAGGGCCAAATGAGATTACTAAGCGAAGGGCGAATCGTGTCAATTTTAAAGTAAAATTAAGATTTTCCCACCGTTATCCATGGCTATTCTAGCGGTGTAAGCCATATATCTGTCAAACTTGTAGTTACTGAGATATAGTAGGAGCACAAATGGATAATACTAAGCGATTCAAAAGAACAAGCTGGTTTTAGAGAAAGGATCTGCCAGTGTTAGGGGCAAACTGATAATGTTCCCGTCCGTTTCAGACAATGGCAAAACCAAAGCTGTATTGTTCGTCTCTGTGTAACTTTTAGTTATTGACATCTAGAGGGACAAAGAAACGTACAGGTGGAGAATACTAAGTGATTGAAATGAACCTACAAGTTTTAGAGTCAAACTGATTATTTTCCTCACCGTTTAAGATCATGACGAATTCAACGGTTTATGGTTAAACTCGTTCGGAGTTCTAGTTGCTGAGATCTAGAGAGACGGAGAGATAGGCAGGACGGACCCTATATCTTCCCTTATTCACTGACGTTCATACGGATGCGCTAATTAAAAGCAGTTCTTAGATGTTGAAATAATATATTTTCTGTGAAAATGCATAGAAATGAATAACAGTGGTTTCCACTATTACACCATGAACAAAATTTAAGTATTGCAATAGTAATACTTTCGCTTAATAAAATGTTATATCGCTAGAGCATTAATAATACTTAATTATGCCAATAAGATGTACCATATTACGCCAGGCTGAAGTACCATATTTTACACGAGAAATATGTAATGGAGAAAAGGAGTTGCATGTAGTATTTTCAATTTAATCAAGAAACCTGAAGACGCCACCATCTCTGAAATCCAGGATGATGAAGAATTAGATCAAATGGCTTCCGAGGAAAAGAATGAAACAGATCATCGAGCCTTTGAGTGACGATGTGACTAACGTTTGCGACTTATTTAATTCCGTCTAAAAGGAACTAAAGCTAGAAACAGAGGATGGTCACTGAAGACAATCACGCAGCACTTTAAGAGAGTAAAAGGTAGGAACTATCTATTGCAGTATCAGATTTACTATGATCAACAAGGGTCAAAACTGACAAAATGAGATCATATCGTAATATGTGTGACCTATTAAGTTTCAAAAACCAAATAAATAATCTTATAACTGTCCGTGATATTGATATCAGGCGATGGCCATGTGCAAAGGCTAGTTTGGATTGAATGATTTCAAAGTTGGGCCAACCTGGCCTTCAAATTTCAAGACAGCTCACAACATTGTTACTCGCAAGGTGACGCGCTTTGTGACGTACAATTATGTTCAGTCAGAAAAAGAGATTAACAATCTTCGATCGCATCTGCTATTGAATTCATCTGAAAGGTCGTTCCAAAGTATTATTGAACAGAATATATAAATAACGATCAATCTGGATTCAATTATGAGATTCACAGGGATGGCACACTATCTAACGTGGGTGAAGGAGACACAATTGTTGGAGTAACAATACCGTCTGGAATATTGCATTCATATACAATTCACTGATGTATCACTGCAGCTATTCTCATTTGGAAAAGTAACTTAAATCTTATATAGCGGACCCGAGATGGCGTACGGTGTGTGTAACATGTGTCCGAGAAGCAGTCCTCGATCAAATTTATTTGTCATATAGCCATATTCACGTCCACTTCTATCTAAATAAAATAAAATATATTTTTTTGTGTCCGAGCACAATAGAAGCTTATGATAACATTATAGATATATGAAGATTCACAAATATGCAAGTTACAGGTATGGGTGTAATTAGTACAATACACATTGGACAGCGGAGAACTTTGCGTTTTAATCAGTTTAAACAATTTCCAGCTAGATACTTGGCGAACGTACCTTTCAGCTACAACGATCCTTCTATATACCAAGACCATGGTATTAACTCTGTATGTACACGTGCGTATGTGGAGCTACCGATTAATTTCGAGAAGTCAATCTTTCATCAGTGGTAGGCACACAAGTGATTAACTGTCGGTTGGATACGTAAGTAATAAAACGTCAACTAAATTCAACGTGTTACTCTCTAGAAAGAAGAAGGAAGAGCGTACTATTTTGATCTTACAGAATAATGCTAATTCCACTGACACAATAGTTCTAGAGAGCTACGATAAAGTAAGGAGCGTTTCCTTACTCCCGTCATGTGTTTCTCTCTTCAAGAATCGAATCTATATGCGATCACTTCGAATTTTTTATGTTCAAGTAAAATTATATTTTCAAATAGTTGATAGCATGTTTGTAGGATTAGAGGAAGCGTTTTTATTGTCGTGCATAAAGTATGATGTTTTTTTTGGTCTCAAGCTCTAATACAACTAAATAGTACTGCATGATTCGAAAAAAAAACGCTTACAGATGATAAAAAAACTTAAGAAAACAAACAAATGATAAAACATGACTTGAAAAACTATCACTACTATACTATAACAGACTAAATAATCTTAGACCAAACATTTTGAAAACAAAATTAACTTCGTGTATCCTAAAAATCTTAGGTTTGATGATCTGTATGAAATTACTAACAAGGTTTTGGTAATCCCATAATTTGAGTTTCAAAAATCAGATTATTTTACGCTTTTTTGTATATTAAGGACACATAACATTAGAACAATAATAATTTAGTAATATACATATTTTGGGGCCATGTAGTAATATGCAATGGACATTTCTTATCAGCAAATTACTTACATGTTTCCTTAAAAGAGCAAAAATAATTACAAGTGCAATAGTTGACATACTGATTCATATAACGCGTACATGGATATTTTTAACCGTCATAGTATTAGCTAATTGCTACATATTGGTAAAAAGCTCACTTCTTGTAGCTATAGAACCTAAGCTGCACTCTCGTCTACATTATTAAAGACTAGCCATTAGACTTCAGGTTAATTCTCAGTATAGATTAGCTAAGTACTAATTAAGTTAACTAATCTTTAAAATTAAAACATGCATTTTGGTTTAGGGTTACGAAAGTTGAATTTCAGGAAAATATTCAAATTGTTGGGACTATTTATGACGTTAACGTTTTTTAAGTAATGTTAAGCATGTGGGTAGTATCGGTGTTTTCTAAGTTCACTTCTACTGACATCATTGCAGAAGCCTTTAGGTAATATGGCCAAATATATACAAAAAAGTATATTTACTCAGGTTATCACATTAAGTTTTAATCTCTAATATATGCTTTTAATCGTATGTTCTAAGAATATACAAAATTTTGGTACAGCCGGTTGAGTTGTTCCACATAAGAACATACATTCAATACATTAATATTGAATACATTGAACATACATTGAATACATTAATATTGAATACATTGAACATACATTGAATACATTAATATTGAATACATTGAATACAAAAAAAATATGAACAGCTGCATGTTATCACGATATGTACATATTTCAGTAGAATTTTCCTCTCAGACAAATCAGAACACTGAAATATATTCTAGTCGCCGGCTACGTTACGGCGTCAGTTCAATTCAGCGTCAAGTGAGGAAATAATTAACGTATCTAACGGGGTGAAAAATTGAAAATGTTGGAAATTATTACTCTTTTATTACTTAAGTCTAACAAGGAGAGGATCTCAACCATCAACCAACAGAGCTGGATTTAGATCAAACCAAGCGAAATAAAGATGATAGTGATCGATTTGCTTTGCCTTGTTGTGGAGTCCCGAAAATTTAATTTCCACTCAGAATTATTTTATATAAAATATTTAACTTTAATTTGAATATATGTGAAAGAATTAAGGTGAATAAAACGAAACTCACACAACGTAACACTAACTAAAGACAATAGAGAAAACCTAAACAGTGTTGCCAAATCAGCATACAAAATAAAACTGTTAAATAAGGCATTTCATTTTCAATGGGGTTAAATTCATTTTCGTCCCTCAGTGAGCATATTTGTGATTTCTGGTTCATTTCTCAAACACCTTTCAATATATACAAAAGTTTCTTTGAAAACGGTGTGTTAAGGTTTATTGAAAGGAAACTATTGCAGATATCGATAGGTATTTGTGAAATGAACCAGAAAACACAAATATGCTCACTTAGAGACAAAAATGTATTTAACCACTTTTCAAAGTAAACTCCTCAAATAGCAGCATACGTTATTAAACCCCATTTACAAACTACTTATAAAATACCGGTATATTCAAACACTGCAATTTGAGGCTATAATGCCACTTAATTGGTTTAACTTTTATACTGGGTTGGCAACACTGGTTAAAAAGGTGGCAATGCTGATTACGGATTTCAGTACTGGCTTTGGTGAGTATTACGTTTATTAAGTTTAGTTTTGATCAGTTTGTTTCGAAGACATTATAATTGAAGTTAAATATTTCCAATATAATCACTTTCAGTGGAAATCGAAATTCCGAGGACACTAAGTGTACAACAAGGCAACAACAAACAGAAAAAAATATAATCTTCACGCTCAGTGACGTTGGGATCCTCTACTTGTATCTGATTTTCTTGATTTTATTCCTTCAAACTATGAATTTATAATTCAATAACCTGTGGATCCTTTTTAAATTACATTTTGAAATATTTTGTGTTTGCAATGGAATCATGCTGTATGGAACATGAGTGACATACTGAAAGAATCGTTGCTCCATTTCTTAAAATGTGGCATTCCCATTCTAGCAAATTTATCTTTCTCCGTAAGAAAGCATGTTTGCTCTCAGCGGAGAAATGTTGTTTTCGCGAAATCACTGAAAGGCGGTGGAACGGTGGAACGCTTCTTCAATTAATAAGTGTGCGTAAGTTAAGATCTTTGAACAGTGTGTACAAAGGGCGGCCACAATTAGAGACGTTATCTATGCAGCCCTTGTGCTTAAATATTAACATGAAAACCGCCAGAAACTATACCTAATCTGAAGTTACTAATGTGTGTGGCAGAGCAGCTATCTACATCCTTGCCTTAATTCTAACGTAAGAAATATCCAGTGTAGTAGAAGGAAACAAAAATGCATATATCGTAAAATACTTATCTTACCCCAGAAGGTTTTTATTGTTGTGGAAATCTCAGCTCGTTTACTAAGTACCAATGGTGGCTCCTTATATGAAACTGGAAGTAAAACGTGATCTCAGAGACTAAGATTTGATGAGCTCCGAAGTAAATATCTGGTTTCGAGTAACTATGCTCATAGTGTTTCCACATATTTCTATGCGTCCTACAATAGCGCATTCAGTTCACACATTATGCATTTAGCTCTTTTTATATTATTTTAGATTCAGAGCTGAATATATGGAGTAAAAAATACTTGCTCAGTTTAGCGCCCCTCAATCCTGTGCCCGGGGCATATGTCCCGTCCAGCAGCGTAGTTAGAAATTTTTCAAGGGAGGGAATATCTAGAAAATAATATTCTTGGCGGTTATGCAACCCTACCCAACATTCAACAATATTAACTAACTAACTCAATCGCTTATGGAACTCGCTAGTTCATCAGCGCATTGACAAACGTTCGGCATTGGTTTCTACCATGGGCAATATCAAGCCAGTTTTCATCACGAACATCTATTTCTCGAAGATATCTTCTAATATTGTCCTCCCTACGGCGTCTCGGTCTTCCCAATGGTCTCCTTCCATCCGACCTTCGAAGCAGGATAGAATATAATCTTCGTTTTCCCCCATCCGAACTACGTGGCCTACCCACTGATGCATGTGTGTTTCTGAATTTTAACAAGCGTTTGTTACTGCGGCGATGAATTTGCGAGTACCGTAAGCCATATAGTAAGTTAGTAAGCACGTTGCTCTCTTATAATCGTGACAGGCCGAAGTTAAAAGTTACTATTATGACCCATAGAAAGTAACGTTTACCATAAGCTCATCTTCTCCCATTATGATCTGAAAGATCACATTAGATCTTACATTGTTCTATATATCTTTGAATGACACGAAACTGCCCAATGTATGAAATGTTAATTTATAATTCATACCTAATGTAACGAGGATATATGTTAAAGTTATTTCTTCTCTACGTACAAACTGCTTCAACCACAGGTTTTTAATGTTTTACATTCAAATTTTTCTCCGTTCTACCCTCAATGAGACTATCAGTTCAGGAATTACTAATATACTACATTCTTTGTTACTGTCTAGTAATCGTCTTTTATTTTTGTTTTCCTTACCGGTGCAATCAATATGAATATCAAAGCTTTTTTCTATTTTACTGGCTGTTCTAAATGTTATTTACCACATCTTCCTAAAAACTACAACGCAGAATGCTCAATTCTACCTTATCTGTTTATGAATGAACTTACGAGTATATTGGGACGGGCGTAAGTTATAAGTCTGTTAACGTCATTACAATTAATTTGATATTTTAGCTAACAATTATGTTTCCAAGCATAACTTAATTCTTTCCTTGTGAAAATACTCTCCTTCCAAGGTTGTAAAGGTTGAGTCAAGGGGAGGTATATCCCCCATATCTCCCCTTACCTACGCCACGACCCATATGCTACCCCTAGTTACGTACCTTCTATAGCTCAGCCTGTTTATTCTGTAAATAAATAAATCCATTTTCCGCCAGAAAACAACACTTCACAATTAAAATCATTGAAACAAATATTATTTTCTTTAACTGCTTACTAAAATATACACGTCTCATTACATCTCTTCCATGAACACAGCCCCTGGATCTGTTCTTCTGTCTCATCTTCTAGACGAAGTTTTTACATACTTCTTTAATACAATAGTTTCCCTGGAGTCATTATTTGGTAAAGCTCTGGCGCCGAAACGGTGGTGCCGAACTGAGAGGGTCCGATAAGCAGAGTAGTGAAGAAAAATTTAGAAATAGAGATCAAATTAGTAGGAAAGTGAACATCTGTTATTCTAACATTTAATATTATTGTATATTTGGAAACGCTTTCATTGTTACTTTATCCTAAATAGAATGCTCAAAGTAGTTTAACGTATATCTTAGAATGACAACAATTGCTTTCTAATATTTTGTTCCTTCACATATTAGTAATTTTCTTTTGAATGAGTGAAAGTGAAATTTCAGCCCACTATAACAATTCTAAAACAATATTATCTGGAAAATCTAGACGATATTGAACCAATATATAGTCGGGAAATTCTATAGCTATCTTATTATTATTGCAAATGGAGTTATATAAAGTTATATAGTTATAAAGTTATATTGCAAAACTCCTGTAGAAAATCCTTAGCTATACAGGGTGTTCCGTAATTCCTATGAGAGCGTTTGGGAGTTGAAAGTAGACATAAAAACAAACAGAAAACTATATGGACACAAATCGCAAAGCGGCGTCCTTTACGAGTTATGGGCATGGGAAATTTGACGGCACGGAACTTTGAGATGCTATAGCACAAAGACAAATGGCCGTAACACAGGCGGCGCGGAATTTCATAAAGGAAGTCATATGCGTTGTATCCAAAAATATCAAAATCAAAACTCCAGAACAATTGCGCAAGGGATTCCCCAAAGGAAGTGAGGGATTCCCGCTTATGTTTGCAAATAAAGATCGGTGAAAATGAGCTGGAAAGGAAAGAATATGTAATATTTAAGTACAATTTGTCTGTGCCACTTCGAAAGTGCAAACAGAATCAAAGATATGAGAATTGTGGGGTTGCTTTGAGTGGTTGCATAACTACCAGTAAATAAGTTTCAACCATACCAGAAAGATTCGTGTATTGAAGGGAAGATTAATGTGTTATCAATTCGTACAACTTTGCACTCGCCATTTGTATTACTACACACACGTACGGAGTCATTTTGGTAACACGATGTTACTGAATCAACAAAATAGTATGTTCTACTGTCTGTATTACTTTGTCTTCTAACCTGTCGTCTACAACTCGTAGATTGTCCTGTTACCTTCTGCACCCTACAGTGGAAATGACATATGATGTTTCAATGTTTGCACTACCACAAAACTGCAGTGATAGGTGAAGTTAATTAAGGAGGTCTGAAGGACTTTTCACCGTGTATTCGTGAGTCCTAGAAACGTATGCTGAAGCTATGAACTAACAAAATAGTATGCAGATCAGGACGCATTCGAATAGAAAGGACAACAGAATTTTGAAACGAACAGTACCACGCAATCTTGTCCTCTTTGCAGAACCAACCACCACTGCGAGAACCTGCGGCGGACATTAAGGGTCCGTGCGACAAAGGCACAAAACAAGTATGTTTGCAATACAAGACACTCTGAACACTCACAAAGGAAACACTGGTCACTAGGTCAGTACGTACCACTTACCAAGTTCGAACCGAAGGGTACTCATTGTGACGATCCAACTGACGCATGTGGGGAGTCCATTGCATCAAGCGACATGTACTAAAAGAGCTGCTCGAAGGTATGACCACGAACAGCGAGGCATGTCTCGCACCCACGACGTATGTTCGCATAGACGCGATCGAAAACGGCTGGCATGTCTCGGATTTCCTCAGCTGCAGCTGCAATGCGTGCCACGAGATCTTCCTCCTACTCCACCGGGGGTCTCATACACCAACGTCTTCATGTGACCCCACAGAAAGAAATCCAGTGGAGTTAGGTCAGGCGAGCGTGGTGTCCATGCTCTTGTACCACCACGGCCAATCATTTGTTGTCCAAAGGAAGTGTTTAAATGATCTAGGACAGCCCGTGTGAAGTGGGGTGGCGCACCGTCTTGCTGAAACCACATGTGCTGTCGGATTCCAAGAGGAATGTCTTGCAGTAACTCCGGCAGTATCTCCTGTAAAAAGATTAAGTAGTTGGCACCAGTGAGACGTGTTGGGAGAAGATATGGTCCAATTAATCGTCCATTTATGATGCCTTCCCATACGTTCACACTGAATCGTTCCTGAAATGCGCGCTCTCGAACACCATGATGATTTTCGACTGCCCAGATGTGGCTATTATGACAGTTAAACACACCATCCCTAGAGAAGGTCGCCTCGTCAGTGAAGAGTATCAGTTGAAGAAATGCACGATCCTCAGCACAGCGCTGAAGTATCCACTGACAGATGTCTACACGTGGCACAAAATCGGCTGGACCAAGACTTTTAACTCGCGCAATATGGTATGGATGCAAGTGTTCTTGGTGGAGAACCCTCCAAACAGTGGTACTGCTTCCCCTCAAGTCGCGTGCCATGCGTCGGGTGCTCGTCGAAGGATCCCGTTCCACTCGTCGAAGCACATCATCTTCAAACTGCTAGGTTCGTACGCGTCTCGGAGCACCACAGTCGATTCTGTTGACGGTGAAGGTACCTCTCTCCTTAAGCCGACGTTCTAGTCTGGCAAAGATATTACGTGACGGTACTCGACGATGTGGAAAGCGCTCGGCGTAAAGAAGACGCACACGCCTTCCATGACGATGAGATTCGCCATAAATTAATAGCATTTCTGCATACGCATCAAACGTGAACTCGGCCATTGCATTAAACTGCACTATCAGATCACGAGAGATTGTTCTCTGGCCTCGAGCACAAAGCAAACTGTTGTACGGTGTAGAAGATTGTACTGCTAGGTGTACGTCACGTTATGTGCAGGGACTCGCAGCGTGAACGTCGTACAAGCCAGTTGGAAAGCCATGTGAAAATGCTTGTTTTTGTTGAACCAATTTGCTGCGCTTGTTGATAGATACACATTCTGGCAAAATGAAATACGAAGTCAGAACCAGGATTGGACATGTGAAGCACTCGGAAGGTAAAACCATTACGAACTGTTTATTATACACGTTATTCCTGCAAATTTACTTTTCTTCCTGCAATGCATAAAAGTGTTGTATTTTCTGCTTCTTTTCTCGATTATGTTACGTCGAACACACACACATTCCACTATGAACAACAAAAATGGCAAATTGTGGTTTTGGCTCAGCTGGTGATGATTGCTGCGTGTCTTGTTACAACCTTGAATGATAAGGCTCGTATGGTTCAGTCTTCATTGTGCCATCATGTTGTTTCCGGTCGACAAGCATTCATAAACAGAAATAGTCCAATACTTCATGCATTCATATTAATGTCTTCCACGATCTGCATATGTGACACAATGCGTACGTGCGTGCGTGAATTGTTATTAACATCATAAACGAGCTAAAGAGCTTCTAAGGACGGGACCTACAGCTTTACGTGGGTTCCGACCCACGTTTGTCCCCGCCGGGAATCTAACCCGGGACCCCTTTGTTAGACGGAAGCAAGCGTTACCACTCACCCACAGGGGACACGTGCAACAATGAGTGGCATATCTCAAGCCTCGACATTCGTTTCAAAATTGTACAAAACCGTCTTCTGTCTTGGCCCTCTTCACTCGTTCTTTGAACTCGGGATTTACCAATTACGTTCGGTCATACTCTAGGCACACTCTCGGAACCAGAAACACACTTCGAAACTACATACTACTGTATTTGTTATTTATGGCCATTACATATCTGAAGCTCCGTTCGGAATAGTTAAGGGCCCACGATTTGGAAACAACGGCCCTGGCCTTACAGAAGGTATCTGAGCATTTGGCTGATGAAAATGACCTACACCAGTGAAACTTTCCGTCACGATGTTCGGTCGCAGTAGGGTTCGGACACACAAAGTGCTTCATTCATTCTGCATGTCACTCAATGACGTTCTCTGTTAATGCAGATAGCGTACATCGCAAACACAAATACCACATGCCTGTCTTGAATGATATGTGTGACTTTTTTCCATAGTATATACTTAGGACAATCTACTGTAAATGTGTTTCAGGTACACCCAGTGGAGTTGGAGAATGCCAAGAGTTTAGCTGCAAGGTTTGAATGGATGCCAGTTGATTTCCGAGCAACCCAGGTTGGTTTGGGAACAAACTATGATTATTATGTAACATGAATAGAGTCCAGTCACATTTTGCACAATGATTCTCGGCTTAATACAACTAGTATCATTTGTTACTCACACAGATCAGTAATAGGACTACGTTTTGTACTGCTTTTGCGTGTTTCACATGTACGTAGAACCCTCAGCAAACCAACTATATTTCATTTGACATTTCAAAAACGTTATACACTTCCTTCTTGTTTACTTTTAGTTACGCAACCACTCATAGCAACCCCACAATTCTCCATATCTTTGATTCCGTTTGCACTATTGCGTCTTTGTGCCATTCGTCTTTGTGCTATAGCGTCTCGAAGTTCCGTGCCGTCAAATTTCCCACGCCCATAACTCGTAAAGAACGCCGCTTTGCGATTTGTGTCCATATAGTTTTTTGTTTGTTTTGATGTCTACTTTCAACTCCCAAACGCTGTCATAGGAATTACGGAACACCCTGTATAGACGCAACAGAGGGCTGTGAAAACTGTATCACATGCCTTACTAAGTAATGAATTATGATGTAAAGTGAGTGATATCACAATTTCTAAAAAAAATAATCAATTTTTAAGAACAAATTAGTTATGTTATATGACATAATATATATCGTTGACTTTACGTACCATTACAACGTTGCAACAGTTAAGTTGAACAACAAGTAATTATATCAATCACTGATTTATCACAATTGTAATAATAAAGATTTACTTATAATATTAACTGTATAAGTAGCGATGCTTGAAGCAATCATATTGTCATTGTTAAGATTACTGTGAAGACGTATAGATTTACCATTATAGAGACATTCTAAAAGTGAAGCTCAGACGGACATTAACCTCTCGTAATATACAAGAACACGCGTTCTCAACATTCATTCTATATAGAAAAGTAATTTAATATTAAACTAAGATGTTTCTTACCAATTAGGTAATATATTTTAGCATAGTTGATTCAAAGTCCTATCGCCGGTAAACTTTCTCGAAATCTTTGTTGGATCAGTCCCTACAATACTTTCTTTTAAATAGCGAAATAAATTAATGTATTCTTAATTCTTTGTGAAAGAATTCTAGACGATTTACTTTGATTTCGATCTGCAAATCCATAGGTCCTGGGCCGAGGTTTATATATGTTTTCAGGGTAGCTAGAATACCTTTCAGTCTAAAACAAAATAATGGACTTCTACGGGCCATCATGGATCAGGGGAGAGCGATATGGAAAATAGTACTCCATGCTCTGGTTTGTAGGTAAGAATAATTTATTAGTATGAAATGACTGAAGGATAAACCTGCTGAAGGATTCAGCCAGAAATAAAGGATCTCTGCTGCGTAGCATGGTCCTTCTGAAATTTAAGCTTCCTGAAAAAAATCAGATTTGAATGTTTTAAAAGTCACTAACACAGATGCAATGCCACTGTAACTCGTTTTCTGAATAGGGAAAAAGAGGGAGAATCGAATTGGACCTCTTCATTTTATTCTACCCTAAAAATGCTATATTATATACATGTATAACATCTCGTATGGTGGGTAATGAACACACAGTTGAATGATTTACTTCGATGATCCTTCTGGTCGAGTGTTCCCAAATTTTCTTTTTCTTTATGCTAAACCTACCTTAAAAGTTGTATCACACTAGAAACTGATAGTTTATAACTATGTACGGCTCAATATTAAATAGAACATGTCATTAAATACTTCATATCTGCTGATTTAATTTGTATTTAAAGATTTAAGTTTTATTGAACAAAAGCAAAGAAGTTAAAGGTAAATATTACAGTATTACTGCAACGTTTTCCTTTTTTATACGGCGCGAAAATAACAATATTATTCCCCAAAGTAAAATTACTCTAACATGGTTAGTACAAAATTTCTATAAAGAGCGCGCCAATCGCTGAATTTCAATTTAAAAAATAAGATCTTTGTAGAATGTATGTATACTAAAATCTGGAAACTGAAACTGTATTTATAATAATTGAAAATTAATCTATATATTAAGGAAACTGAATTATATGTAAGAGAAATTGTAATTGAATCTAAACATTTCCTCGTTTTAGAATATTATGGCGCAAATTACCACCAGTTATATTCAAAGATCGAAAATAATTTTAAGTTCAATAATGTTCTTATTGAGTGCGGTCTCCCTTACATTGATATTTTTAACCATTAGTTTTCAACTGCCGTTCCGCAAAACTATTCTACCGATCCTCGGTAAATTAATATAATCAATTGTTTAACAAAAAATTGTAGTTTTCGACAATCCAAAACTAATATTGAAGTTTATATTTCCTTTTAAACACAACTAGAATCTGAACATGCACTGTCATCCTATGAACTTCTAATAAACCTCGAACTTAGTGGCATCTTTCCGGACCATGGAAGATTTATCCTATAGCTTGCCTGTTCGTTAGTATAAAAATGTTGAAAAGCACTTATTTCAACAACCATAGTATTTGTTAATAGGTGCATATTAGATATTACTGTAGCTCGAACAGCCTAAGCTGTAATTTTGATATCCACTATTGAAGATTCATTTGATGTTTGGGTTAATTCTGAGGATATAGTGGAATCAACTTAATACACACAGTTTTTTGTCTGGGGTGAGCAGTTCTACCGAAAGCGAACTTAAATAATAAGGAAATATTCAAACGAAGTTTTATATCAACAAGTTTTGTTGATTAATGTTTCCGTCTTAATGGTATAAAGAACGGTAGAATTGTTAATAACCGTGTTATCTACAACGAAGTTTATTTGCTTTACAATCCTTGTAGAAGTGCTTTGTAGGGATGCCCAAATGTATCCGGATCAACTAATATCCGGATCCGGGTATCTGAAACTCGGATCCACATCCAGATATCCGAAGGTTGAATCCGGATACGGATATCCAAAACTCGATTAAGGATCTGGATATATGCGAAACTCGATTTCGGATCCAAATATACGTGACACGGACACATATTTGTAGTATCTCCTAAATAATATTTTTCTCGGATACAAAACGATAAGTCGTCGCTTTTTACTCTTCATTTTAGAGTGTCTTTACTGCCAAGCGAATGAAGAGAAGTAAATTCTCTTTGGCTACATTCCTTTGTTGTGGTCTCACAGAAATCAATCAGCTGCCAAAGAAATGTGGCAGAAAACAATAAACATGTCCTTATGCAAAGCATAAACGTCTTTTAGCTGACTGTTCCTTTCTGTGCTAAAGTACATAGATGCTAGACTCACTTCAAATGCACAGCAACATTCACCCATTTAAGTTGTTTTGTATTAATTTCGTATGTACATTGGGAAATCGGAACACCTAACAATGAAGAGGATTATTGTAGCAAAGGAACTAACCTTTGGGCAGATATACTTATACATATGCATTTATTTTTTATTTTAAGTGTAATCTTTGTTACATAAAAAAGTAAACAAAAATAGAAGGTAACAATTTTTACAAGCTTGGTGCACCGATCTTTCGAATACCTAACCCTGTGTTCTTCAGGGTTTGATTTCATCAAACTTTGACTTCATTCTATCAAAAGAAAACACACAGAATTTATCCATGTCAACGATAACGAACGTTTTGCGAACAGAAAGCTATTTGAAATTTAACACCGTGTTGTCGTGGGCGGCTTAATGCTGTAGCGTTGGTTCGCTTTCGGGATGTCCAGGGTTTCATTCCTGCAAGAGACCATCCTGACGGAAGTTCCCAAATCCTAAGGTGCAAATACGGGAATGCTACATTACTTAAAGACCATATCAGTTTCCGTCCTATTTAAGTTCCCATTGTTCATCCTTGTTGTTGTTAATCTCCAATGTAAAATAGCCTACAAGTCGTATATGGAGATATTATAAATAAATTCATTAACCTTCGGAAGTGTTGACACTGCCCCACTTCTACTTTAGCCTGTAGAGCTCGTAATATTTATATATACACTCACATATACACATTGACCACAAGTGGCTGAAGACTGAAAAATAACACAGCAGTGACTTAATATCTTTTCCGATAGCAAAAACTCACTTGAGGACTACATTTTTAATTGACACGCAGTAGCTCTTAAACGGTGCAACAGAGGGCGCAACCTTTCCTCAGTAAGAACATTGAGGCATATGGAACGACCTAATGTAAAAGTTATTTTCAGATGGGATTCCGATTCAAGTTTGAAAGAGGATCAGAATCTTGAAGTTACTCCCACAACTTATGCCATATTCTAGTCACTTTTCTATTTGTCAATTAGGGATCGGAAGGCACATTCATCGAGAATATTTCCCACTTCTATGAAAATAAGCAATCAAGCTGGCGCAGTAAATATTTGAACCGTATTAGACATGTTGTTAAGATAAGAAGACCTTTTCCCATTTTCCATATATGCACAGTTCCCATCGGAACTGAAAACTGAGACCTTACACAAAGGTAAAATAATTACTCCGGGGGTTTCGAGGATTACTACCGATAACTGCAAATACTGACATTTCTATTGAACATCACAGAAGAACGTGTCCAAAATTTTTAACCAAGTGCTATTAAACTAAACTTTACACTATTTTAAACACTTTACTTAGAAGTAACTGCGAATCCATTGATTCAACAGTTGCTTCTATGCTCGTTCCTTATCGGAAATTAACCCCCATATGTTTCGAAATCACCTCCCAACTTTTGCTGTAACCACCCCTCCCACTTTATACTACAGTATAAGTTATTCGTTTTGAACGGATGGTTTGGAACCTTAAATATGGTAACGGAATAATGGAGTGAAAATCAGAATTCCACATTCCCCTCTCTTTCCAATTCGAACAAATCTTTGAGTGTACTTTTCTACCTCCTATCTTCCCCTCCTCCTCTCTTTTTTACCTCAGTTTATCTACCTAAGCGAAAGTATACGTTGTATTATACGACATGTTTCTACATGCGACAATAGATTTACGAAGTGCATATGTGTAAATAATTTTAACCAGTCTTTTTCATTTTTATTTTACGTCATTTCAGACTAACTGGCAGAGACAAATGAATGATGAAAAGCAACAACGAGGATACGACTCACGATAGTGTCTCCAGAACGGTTGATAAGGATGACATGCTTTACTTGGTTTTTTTATCGTTTTGTTTTATCGCTTGGACAAGAAGTGCAAGCTAGCAGCTCAAATACTGCAATGATATTTTTATATGTGTTTAAATAAATTCATTCACGTGTGTTTTTTTATTTTTTCGCGTGAAAATCTACGGAGCTTCACTTCAGCAAGTCAAGATGTCTGAAAGGAAGAAGTCCTTTTATGCATCCGCGTTTCCGTCAAGTAATGTCGGTTGCTGCTTAAGACCACGTGGTGTTTCGAGTGCATTTGTAAACATAAAACATTTTAATTTTGTATTTTTTCAATGGATTGGATTTTTGTTTGCTTTATTTTATTTTTTTGGAAAAAGAATAACACACTTAAAAAAAGAAAATGAGGTTTTAAATAAAAAGTGAATTTTGTACAATCTTGAACTCTAATCATGGTAAGACTGTCGGAGCGGATAACAGTCTCTAACCTCTCACCTATTTCTTAATCAGCGGAGACTGATTAAAAATTTAGATGGGGGGATGTAGACAGAATGGGATAAAATACTTGGAAGCCGCCAGTATTTCTAGCTCAGACATGAAACAATTTGTGCTGTCACGCCAGGTTCGTTGCTTCAACACGGAAGAAATTCCTGTAATTCCACTTTTGACATAAATACAGCGTAAGCAAAGGAGCATGGAGAAGAGAGTTTAGCGAGAATCGAACGAGTGGAGTTGGGAGAGATCGCTGCATTGCTCGAAATAGGCAGGTCCTGCTGTTCGTGACCTGCCCATCCAGCCAAAGCCTGTGAAAGCTTTGGGCGTCATAGAGCCAATCATTCTAAGGGACAGAATGAATTGGGTGTCAGTTGGGAACTAGCGAGCTAGCTGGTTCTTGCATGATTGGAGCCTTGTTGAAATTTTGGGAACTTCGGAGCCAGCAATCCCTGTCTGAGCCTTGTCTGTCTGGTAAGTGGAACTGTGATTCGGAACGCTTGGTATGAAATGCATTGTTGCTGGTGGGACTCGTTCCGCCCGTCTTCCCATGATTAGTGTTCAATCCTATGGTTAATAAACCCACCTTTTATAAGAGTTGAGCTTATTATTCATTTGGTTAATAGCGTCAATTCCCCCAGCTTTCAGCTACGTCGTTCCAGAATATCCTACCAGGTGTTTGTCGCTTCAAGGTAAGGTTTTTCTCACGTTCACTAGACGAACACTGGGAAGGATATTCACCTTCTTGATCCCGGTTGGTTGGAGGCCACATGGTAAATCGTACCTTAACGGAGTATCCTCTCTGTATTCGCCTCCCTTGGTAAAGGAATGCCTCAGTCACACCAGGTGAATGTTACTTCGATGGTACTTAGACTTAGAGACAGGAAGTCTTAAGTGAACATGGTAAAAATCTTCTTCGACACATTGTTGAAATTTCAAAATATGTCCTCTTTATTGACACTCATATCTTCCATTTGATTTTTCGAGTGATTTTAGTTCTTAGAGCATGTTGTTAGTATTAACTCGTAATGCCTCGTTATTTTAAAATCTCATTAGTATTATGAATAGATTGGAAGAGACGAAGACAATAAACTCTAATTTTGCGTACAAATTGAGTTGAGAACCTTTTTAATCCTAAAAGATTGACTAAAAATTGACCAAGTATTGTTTGGCGAAAATAAAATTGGGTGTATTCATGGTTGACATGAAAAATAAAGCATTCCTGGAATGTTTCCTTCTTCTTCAAGTTAGATCAACCTGTTCCTTAAGAATGCAATACACTATAACGGAATCTTATAGCGTCAAATGCATCATTTTTCTGAAACTGGGTATATACAAATCGAAAATATAGAAAACATTACCCCTTTTTAATTAGTAGTTTTCGCATTTTCATACAAAATTTAAACCTCTGATAAATTTGTTTAGGCCATTTTAGTAATTATTATTGACTTAAGTTTCGAGTATCCGGATCTAGCCATCCTTAGTGCTTTTATGATGGGACAAAATGTAATAAATTATCGTATATTTTTCGTAGAGACCTGAAATTTCAATATTTTTTTGTATTGTTTTCCATTATATGATCTGTGAATATACCAAATTTCGTTACAACTGGTTGATTTGTCCCACACACTTACATGTATTATTTCGTAGCTCTAAGTTGCTATAAAAGCATGGACCTAAACAAATCTTTCTTATACAGGGTATCTATAAATCAGTGTTTCAAAAGTAGTCGTTAATTGAATTGGTACTTGGGAAAAGAAAATAAATCCAAAAATTTATTTTGTGGGAAGTCAACAAAAACTGTATAACATTTTTATTAAAAAAAAAAACAACATATTTTTACGGAATATGCAGAGCGGTCTTCCGATCTTTGTCTACTGCTCAAACAGTTTGTGGAGCTCTGGCCCTACCGCATTATAGAACTTTATGTAAGGTTCCGCGCCATTATGAGAACGAACCACTTTTAACATAACTTGCTATAATAACAAAACGTTGCACTTTAACTGAAATGATTCTTCCGCTCTCATGTAAAAATGTATCACTATATGCTAGATCTTGTCTGATTAATATGGATATCCGCTCTTCAATTTATATATTAAATTTAACCACGGTTTGGTAATTAGGAACCTTAAAGGCCGTGGCCTTATCCTCATGTAAGGGTGCTATTTGAATGTCCTTGGAAATTAACATACGCAGCACATCCGCGATTTTAACTGCATGCTCCGCTTTATTAATGTTGGAGTTGCATACGTTTATCGAGTGTGTCCCCTCACTCATTTGGTGGATAATACACAGCAGTTCCACCAAGTATAGCTGTATCCAAAACATTATAGCTCTAAATAGACCAAAAAGCTATGAAAAGTAAATAAAGTACATACCTCCACTTGAGCAAAGCTCACTGAAATACGTCTGTAACTACTTACTCTACGCACTGAGAGAATCAATATATATTATACTCTGTGAAACATTGCCACCCCCTAAAGCATGAAAACATGTTAAACCACTCGAAATGTCCGCCTTGGCCTTTTGCTTGCTTAATGCCCGTCGTTTATATTTTGAAAGCAAAGATTTTACGTCTTTTGTATTTTCCTTTAACCCCAAGCTACAATTAATTATCCGTCTAATGTTTGAAATGAATGAACTTCTATTCAATCTTATTAATTAATATTATTATCTTGCAAATGTCAATGTAAGTATGATCGTTGAGTGTGAAATATGTATTAGAAGGGTTTTAACTATATACTTCTACGAATATTTAAATGTACTTTTGTGTAAATTTACAATTAGGTATGAAAGATTATTTGATCAAAGTTCTATTATCTAGTGAATTATTCTTAAAAAAAGTTTGAAAACCAAATTTTATTTTGTAAAATTAAAATGTCAAGTTCGATAAGAAGTAAATACTTTTACTTAATCAAATTTTTATTTCGTTTATTTTCTTTGTGTTACTTATTTAATTCCACTTTAACAGTTTTTTAAAAAGTTTTAATTTTAACATTAAAAATCCACCTTTGCTTATTCTTTATTCTTAAAAACGTAGTATAATTTATTTTATTTTCACTTCAATGACATTTTAACACACTAATTATTATCTACTTAAACTTTATGAAAGTTATTTAATTTAATTTATAGAAGTTGTATGTAAGTTAATAATTTGAAAATATGTTACTAAACAAAAGTTTAATGAAAACTACATAGTATTTTAGAAAATAATATTTTACTTAAAGAAAACTCTTTTTAATGCTATTTTAACTCAGCAAAATTTTGTGTAACTTCTTTAAGTTATATTGAGTCTATATGAATAAATATTGTAGTTAAAGAAAAGTTTAATAAGAAACACATTCAATTCGGACTGATCTTAATTTAAAATATTTGACGTTAACAAAATTTCATGTAACGTATTTATAATTTTGAACAAAATTATTTTTCTTGAAACTTTTTCTTTAAAATAGAAATATTCCAACTTTAATATTATTTTCTTACATTAAAGTATAATTCATGTTTTTCTTAAAAGGAAAAGTAATTCATATTCTATTTCCATATTTTTATCTCTAAATATTTTTTCTTGGAGTATTATAATGAGTAAATAAAAATCAAGGTTTATAAAATATATACAATGACTTTATTTACAATACAATAAAAGTCTTTAATAATAAAATTATAATTTTATTTTCAAAATGTTCTCCATAAAATTTGAGCTTTGTAACAAAACCTATTAATGAAGTTGCATTCTTACACAACTTCTTACAGAGCAACCGTTCACTTGCATACCTATATGCTAAGTAGAACACTTTTGATTGACATTAATATTTTATAAACTTAGCAAAGGACAATCGTAATAATTTACATCTTTTGCATTCTTTAGTTGAAACAACTTTTGAATATATTGGTATTCTTTCATTACCTTTACAGAAGAATAATGTATCAGCCTCTCAGAGATGTGCAACTATTCTTCGAATATGAGTTATAGTATAATCATTTAGGGTTTCATACAATAATCCGTAAAATTTTTTAGTTAATCATTTCACATGGAAGTTATACCATAGAATAAAACTTAAGAGCGACATCAGCTTGTTTTTTATTGGTTCGCAATTAAATGGTCAGAAAATATTTCTTTGAGAAATTTGAACAAGTTGAAAAACATGGGATGACAGTTTAAAGCCTTGAATATAATTCATATATTAACTTTAACAAACTAAAATTTACTGGAGAAAATTGTTGTTCAATATTTGTTGAAATTAGCATTGCTATAAATTCTGTATCTTGAAAAAGAATTATATATTTCCTAAACATATTCAGTGAAATAGAAAATACCTTTTATCTTATACATATGACAATAATCAGCTAAAATTATGATCGTTTAATTTATTCATTAAATGTTTCGGTATAACATATCCAGTATTACACTGATATATACACTGGTGAGTAATGTTTATTGTACACCCACAACAAGAAATTGAATTTTGTTGTAAATGAGTTTTACCTGTTTCTAATCTACACGTGTCTAAAATAAGCAAAACGTTTAGTCTATTATCTTTATTACTTTAATACTAACAATTCAAGTGAGAAATTCAATGTTTTCAGGAGCATGTAATATATCTCTTGAAATTTGTTTATCTCTTACCTCATCTACTTTACGTTTCGTAATCCACATTCAAATGTCACAACTCTGAATTCGCCAAAATTTTCATGTTAGCTACATAAACATTATGTATCTGCATAAAATTAGTAGGTTCAAACACTGGGTTGCAATATGATCATTCAAAAATTCAGTACATTCAACATCATTCAAGTCCCAACTAAGACAAGCATGCATTAACTGGTTAATAATATTGTGAAAGCACGCTGCACAAATGAAAGGCGAAATAAGGCAATCGAAATTATATATGGCTTCCCAAATACAGAGTTCTTCAATATCATTAATTCCACACTGACAAAACGGTATATTAAGTTTTCGCTCACTTTTAGAAGAAACAGTTTTAAGATAATGAGGTTTTATTTCAGTAGTATTTTTTAAACTGAGTAATTATTAACTTTGGATAGAACAATCAGAGAAAATGTTTGATTCACATTTTCCCACTACAGAAATCACTTTCAGCAGCTTTTGAAAAAAAACACAAAGTTTGATTCACTCTGAGAATCACTTTTAAAACCACTGTTCAATGTCACTTAAGGTTCAATAGGACAATCAAAACTAGTCACTAACTAAGGACTAGGAGACATATTTTAATATGCACCGAAGCTAAGGCGACAAGTTCGGATTCTTACACCACACAAACAAAACTGTCTGATGAGTAAATCTCATCACAACACAATAAGCTTACCGAATACATGATAAATTGAGACTGTTTTAAGTACTGTTGTAATAAGTCTATTCCTGCAGTGGTGGTGGGGACCAATCACCTTCTTACTTTTCATTGTCAAATGAAAAGATACTTTTACTTTTAGGTGAAGGAAGTATATCCGCCACATCATAAACTTCACCTTTATATTTTGATAATAACAAGGCAACACGTTCAGCTTTCCCATATGCAATTATGAATCTGACCTTTAGCGGAGTTTCACAAAACATCAATCTTCGGTAACTCATCTTGAACTCACACTAAAATGAAACTACCTTTCACCGGAGGCTGCAGATAGATTTGACCGATCACAATCTTCCTAGCCACGTGCACCAAATCTGTCCTCTTTGATTAGTTCTCCACCTAATTAAACTATTTTCTTTCTGAACAGAAAACGAAGTGGATATTCAAAGTTTGCTTTTAAATGATTTGATCCAGTATGAGTATTTATATATAATTTAAATATCTTATTTATATTCTTTGCATTTATTAACACTCGATAAACACTATCGTGCAAAAACTCAAGACGGTTCTCTTCACTTATCGATGTCCCAATAATATCCCATACAGTAATGTTCGGTTTTCTTCTTGTTCCAAAATGCACATGCGAAACAGAGCAGAATGTCTTTAGAGCTCCAATTACGAATTGATTTCAGTATGCAAGGTTGATCATTAAATTTTGATCGACATCCACAGGAAGTCTTTACAGCCAAGGAAGATTGGTATACCGATACGTTAACATTGGTGCTTTACACTACCGTTTTGTGCCATGGTTAGAACAAGACAAAAGGTTTAAATTTCAACTAGGCCAAAAAACACCTGCGTAAACAACAAAATTTAACTTGCTCCTATAATTCTAGGAAAAGTCATTCTTCAAAGGAAACAACTGTCATCTTTTCTTCAAACATAAACATATGGGGAGAAAGATAAACTAGTGCAATATGAATCATAGTTTATTCAAAATTATAAAAAAAACCGACTTAAGATTAAAATCAAGGTAGCAGAAAGCAGTTAAATGTAAATGGTAAGTATTGCCTAACATTCTGCAGTCACATAAACACTTAATTATTTACATATTACATGCAAACAGAAACACTTATAAGTTCACAGATTCAAAGTTCTTAAAAGTAAATTCATTTTTTCTTGGTCAAATACGTTGATAAATGTTCAAAGCTTTAAAATTAAATTCTTAGTTTAAAATGTTGAATTTATTCAAAGTTCTTAAAACTAAATTCACTCACTATCTAGTTCTGCATTATAATCTTTCTCAATTAATTTTATCTTTACTTCGTCCACTTTGAGTACAAGGAAATTGCGAAAAAAATCTTCAAAAATGTCAACATTATCAAAATGCACATAATTTCAAATATAAATATTATAAATATAAAAAAACACAGATTCATTATCAGTCTATTTGTGTGTTTGTTCATAATCTGGTTCTGCAATAACGTTTTTGTCAATTATTTTTTCTTAATTTCATCCATTCTGAGTAAAAGTAAATTGCGAAGAAAATATCAAAAGTTTCAACGTTAGTAAAATGTCCATGTATCGAAAGATACACGTGATAAATATGAAAAAATTCAGAGAACCCATTATGAGTCTATATGTGCGTCTCCTCAAAGACCTTTCCTCATCTACTGATCGTGTAGCACAGAGATGTCTCTGTCGATTCCGAACATTATAAAATCACTGAACACACAAATAGGGACAATTGTCTTATATATTCCTAATTTACAATAACTTCAATATTACACCTATCAGCAATCCTAAAATTCACACATTCACATGAATTTCCAATTTCACTAGAACACATAGTGGTTGATGAAACTTTACTTTTCCCCACAATACCATCACTTTCCTCAGAGCTAAAAGCACAATATCCTTCTTCACTGTCTGAATTAAATTCTACCAACAAGCTTGAAATAGATACAATGTAAAAAATACCGGAAAATGAGCCGTTCTCCGTCTACAGTCCGTATCAGTATTATATATCTGCAATATAATTCTCGTACAAGCGCATAACACTTTTACTAATGTCAGTTATCATATCTACAGCAGAGCTGTAGATATGATAATGAAATATGATCATGACATGAATATGATTATCATATGATTATGATATGAATGAATGAACTTTACACGTTATGAACTGTTTTATAACCAACAAAATTCAACAGATTCTGTAAACACCTGCTACATGAGAAAACATCAAGGAATGCGTAGAAACAACTTCTAGTACTTTCGCAAGCATAACAATGACACACATAAAAATAAACGAACACTTGCACAGTAAAATTCTTAGTGAAATGCCGGTGCATCTGCTAACACGCTCCGAAGCATCAAAAGAAGCGAAACAATAGATATATTGTTAAATGTCATTCAACTGGCGCCGCGGTCTGTCAAGCGGCAGACATAAAAAGAAACCAGTTATAATACATTCTTGAGCATATCAATATGAAATGCAATTATATACGAACACCTGCACAAAAGGTGCAAACAAACAACTTGCGCATCCGCAGTTCTTAATCCCAAAAATCGAAAGATGTGACAATGTAATTAATTGTGCAAATAAAGTACTTTCTGTAAGTCACCGGATATGTCCAGTCGGTGTTGACGGTGAATGTACCACTATTCCCCGTCAAATAAAATAATGATTCCTACCCAAATATAAAATGATGTCGTTATTAAAATTCTATCATAAATTTAACTTAGCACATCGCGTTCTACGGCTTTTCAAAGCGCGCCGCGTGGCCCATGGCGCGGTACGGCAAGCGGAAACGGCGGTATCCTTGGTTGCGCCTTCGAACGGCAACAGTACAACATGTCTGCTAAATCGTGGGCAATGACTTGCATTACAAAAAATGCTATATCTCCCTTACCATTGCTGGGATCTCAATAAATGTGTCGCGATATCTGAGTAATATCCCAAATAACATACCATAAAAATATCACCTTCGTACTTCACACCAAATTCGAGAGAAAGGAAGAAGGGCAAAACCTGAACCTATACTACTGGCTTAAATAGATCTGGTTGTCTATTCTTATCGTCTTTTCCAAAACTCTTCTAGAATAATGTAAACAAATTAGGACGCAGCCCTGACCGCCTGCAATCTCCATGCATTGTGAGAAGAACTTCGACCTCATATTTGATGATCTCATAGAAGTTCTTTTCCTGGGGTTTTATTTAAGGCGGCCAGCTCCTTCCCCAGGTACCCACAATGCAATTCCAATTGCTAACATCCAGAGACAATTATTTTGAGGAGCTTTTGCCGGGCTTTTATACATGTCTCTGGGAAATATATTTTATTATGTCCATGCTAAATGCATGTGGAATTTCTTGAAAGACCTGAATGTCTTAAATATGTATATACAACATGATTTTATAAACCTGTAAGTTACATTTACCTGTATATGAATGCATCTCGCATGTTTTCGTAAATTATATATTCATTAAGTTTACGTTGAATGTGTTTAATTAAAAGCTCAGAATATATTAAATTTTTAAACTATGAAGCGAACTCATTCTAACCATCACTAAAGTATCAAATATGTTAACTTTGTTACGTTTCTTTATTAAAAGCCTACTTTGTACATCCGCTTCCCTTTATCACTTTATCGACAACGCATTACCATTAATTTATGATGATCTCAGCAAAAATAGTGGTAGGCTATGTTCCTAAACAAATCTGTAACAACAATTTTTATTCCCCTTCTGTCAGTTATATTCTGGTAATACAATAATGCTGACATATTTGTAAATTGATCCAAAGTTATTTGACAATTTGTGTTACGGATGTACGAAAATTTATCGTAAGTAAGTTTGTTTGATTCTAAAAATAAGGACCGAAAACGTTTGTTAAAGAGAACTCCAATGCACTCTGTTTAATTTTCCATAACCGGTACCCAATCTAGGTCTACTTCACTAGAAAGCGAGATTATTAAGGTAAGACATGAATTTGTTTTACTTATCTTGCAAGGCCTTGTGAGGAATACATCATAAATCTCCATTCCATCCAAAGGAAACAGAGCAAATAGCTGAACAACAACTGTGACAAATAGTAGAGTTATAACTCCAGAGATCAGTGATTGGTCAGTGCAGAGTTATTATGGTGGCAATTGCATGAAAATAATAGAAGAGTTTCAGTCATAATTTTTAAGTTTAAAAGTACGTCTAATTTACTTTCAGAGTTCTACTCACATCCTTTAACTATAATTATAATATTGGTTCTAATAAATATGTTAAGAGTACCACGTAGAACAGGATGACATACAAAACTAGCCACATTCTTCTTCAAGGAAAGTTCTTGGTAAAATGTAGTACAGCTACATGTATTGACGACATAAATTCATTAATAATAAGAACATACGTCATGGTTAATTCGCTCCTACCCGAAGACAGAACTTTATTCCGTAGATTCGTGGAGGAAATGAGCCCAAGGTAAAGATAAACTGACGGAACAACTTCCAACGATTGAAGATGAGATCGTAAGAACTGGTCCTACAGTTTAAAATGGATTCCGAATCACTATGTTTAATGTGTTCACAATAAATATCAAACCATAATTCCCTTATTACAAGATGACAAGTCAAAATTCCCTACCGTGTGTTGGTCTCAGATCAGTAGGGTACCGCCCAATCACTTCTTATTACCGGCATCCCTGGTTAGTTCACGCGGAACGCCAGTGTGCTGCAGTACTGCGTTTGAGGATTACTGGTCTCCAGTAATATCAACAAGCAGTGAAAAGAGTCTGGTTCTATGTATTGACATATGAACTAAACACTTGGAACAACTCGTGTGTGTGTATGTGCGAGAAAGTGTGCCATATTGTGTGTTAAGTAGTTGCTAAATGTGGGAAGTATTTAAAAGCAAAAGCTCTGGAAACGCAATTGAAGTATTATGGCTTGATCAATAAGCTTAAGAAATGAGATAATTATTTTGAATAACATCCGATCTTCAACAGCATTTCAGTAAGATAATTTCATAATAATTTCAAAACTATTTGAAACTGGAAGAACAAATTGAACATTTACAAAAGTTGTATTTAATGACTGTTTCCCTTAGACACACATACTGATTAATGAGGCATGTATCAAATAAAAGTAATTCATTTTTGGAAGAAAACGTATGTACATATATTATAGTTTAAAAAATACTTTTTATTGAAAAATACATAAAAATATCAGGGTATGTAAATTAATTTTCCAAAGGCGGTAAAGTTACCTAACAAAACAGGAGAACTGCGAATACATTTTGTTTAAGACCCGAAATGAAACCTACGACGAACATCACCACTGCCTTACTTTCAATTAATGCATAACTTGTAAAGTGTAATTTAACTGAAACTTATCATTTTTATTGTCACTTCCCAGCCCGTAATAAGATGTAATGAATATGCCAAAAATAAAACAATAGATGAAGGACTTATTCAATATTTCGATTATAAATAGGTGATGAAATTTGAAGATTAGAACTCCAATTATCCGATTCCAAACAGTTAACATAATAGGTTTTCTCGTGGTACATCACAGTGATTAGTTTACAATCAATGAGAAGAAAGAATATGTTGGTGACCAATAAAAATACAAAATGTTAGATCTTTTTAAGAAAATGATATAGATATACCAAATTCAACCATAAAGCATAACAGTGATTCCTTTAATTTGATCATAAGTTTAGTTTGAATACATGTTTGACAGTAAATGATGATTTGAAATAAAAATGTCTCAAAATCTAAGCAACTAAGCCTCTCAGAATCAAAGGGATGCTAAAGACATTGATTTTAAAATAATTTAAAGTCATCATTTTCCCATAACAGGAAATATGGATATGTGTCTGGGTAGAATGTTGCCATATTAATTTCCTGTAATTTATAAAAGATGAACATTCTTAATGACTGAGTGTCAAGTAACCAGCATTTTCAGCCCTTCCTTGTATTAAATTGTGTTATTTCCTTGCACCAACATATCAACATGTTTCTTTCATCAGTCCAGTGGGCACTAACTTAACAGAAAATCTTTAATTGCCTTAAATTGGAACCAGAAATAAAAGGTAAAAGAAAAGGCATCCTTTCTGTGACGGGCACGCGCCGTGAAAGGCGCATGATAAATGTGGAGGTGGTGCTCTATATACGCTCGACTTACTGTACGAACTGAGGTGGTATGGACAGTCAGACATTCGACCGCCTTTACTTTGCAAGCTGTCCAGGAGTACCAGGAACACTCTAGTATTCAATTTGATAAGAGGCTGAGTGCATCTCAGAACACAAGGTAAGGGAATGCTGAAGAAAAGTCTCCAGCGCCATATCAGAATTTGAACCCGGCATCACACGTTTCATAGTCAGACGCGCATCCACCTGCGGTGGTTCACAGTGAAATTTGAGTACCACAAAAAAATATTTTTTAACATGATCACTGGAAAACGGAGAGAATTTCAAGAGTGTAATCAACAGGAGAGGACAGGGTAACAAGATAAGAAACGATAAGTAGTAACTTTGATGTAAAAAAAAGAAGCCTATTTTTTTTTTTTTTTTGGCGACAGCACATTTTAATATGATATTCTGCCGGTAATACTATACGGTTACGAATGTTGAAGTACAACTCTAGCATATGAACATAATTTACATGTGAATTAAAATAAGACGTTGAGAAAGATATACGGTCAGAAACGGGACGAGATGACTCGGGAATGGAGGAAACTTTATAATGAAGAACTTCATAGACTTTACTACTCACCCGATATTGCAAGAATAATTAAATCGCGACGACTGAGTTGGGTAAACCATGCAGCTCGGATGGGGTAAAACGAATATTATATTCAACCGTAGTTGGTACGTCGGAAGGAAGACCGTTGGGAAGACGAAGACTACGTTGGGAAAATAAGTAGATAGAATACTACGCAGAACGTTTGTTACTGCGGCAATGATCTTGAGAGTTCCATAAGCCATACAGTAAGTAAGTAAGTAACCTAAAATAATACGAAGCCAATACGAGATGCTTATTCTACGTACGTAATTGTTTCATTAAATAATCTAGAATTGTCGTGATCAACTAAATATTAAATTAGCAAAAATAATGATTTATTTACCAAGACATCGGATAGCAGTTTAGTCGTTTTTAATTAAAAATATGACATATTCATGCAATAAATATTATTTTATCAAATCTACTAACTCAACGTCACAATCATATGTAAATAATAACTTTAAAACGAAAACGTTTGAAATAAAAACCAACAGATGACTCGCATTTTCTGCTTTTAAACTAGACACGAGTAAATACATACCTTACGATGTACTAAGACTTTTAAACTGCCTTAATGTAAAGGTTTTGGAAATACAAACTACAGCAATACTACAAGTAAAATCATATCTCCCTTGCCACTTCACTCTGAAAGTAACATATCGTTTAGAAAGATTTATACCAGTGGCTATATATGTTCTTTAATTGTTATGGTTTTCTTGTTCTTTTCTACTTGAATCCATGTAAACTTGTTTTTATTTTTTGAGAGACACTTTATGGGGCAGTTAATGCTAGTGTCTTATAGCGCAGTGTCTTGCATATTCCCTGTACATAGAAATAAATACAATGTTTCCAATTATCAAGTAAAACAACCAACTGTTCGATATTCAACATTCGGTGGAGAACTCAATTTTCATTTTAAGATATGAAATTACTTCCAGTGCATCCTCATAAAGATTCAAACTTTACTATAATAAAATATTACAACAGTCGAACTGAAACTTTAATAGCAGAAAAGATTAGCAAAATTGCTCAGCTAATTCCACTGCCAGTTGGAATTCAAAGTCTGAATATTTTAATCTTTAAATAATGAACTAGAATTATTTTCAGAATCAAAATGTAAAGTTTGAATGGAGGTTCTCCATGTAATGTTGGAAACCAAACATCTGATTGTTTTTATTTGGTAGCAGGAAACATTTTATTTATTTCTGTGTATAGGGAATGAGCAAGGCACTAATCATATAGTGCTATAAAGTGCTAGAGTATTATTGTGTATGCTCAGTGTCTTATAAAGTCCTTATTATTACGAGTGAAGGTCATTCAGTCCATGAGTTTACTTCTGTAACTTAATACCCCTAACGCCCATCTTCCTCAGTTCAGTTACACACTCGGAAGAAATTTCCCTGCATGACTTAAAATCAACTGGGCTGAAGGACATGTGAATTTAATTAAGTTCCTGACTTCCCAGACTGCATAAATAGTCACACAATAATAAACTTATTAATTACATAAAATTGAAATTTAAGATTGTTTAGTTGTGTAAAATTTACATAAATTATTATTCATAATAGTAAATGAATGGAAAGCAGAAAATGTATTTTCCTTCTGACATGTGCTGACTAAGAACTATTAAAAATCCCAAACAAGTGGAATCGAGTATAAAGGAAATTTATTCAATTTATAACACATTTATTCCTATAGTTATTAACGGGTTAACAGTTGCTGGGTCGATAAACAAGAGTAGTTCAGGAATGATTTGTTTTGGAGGTACAGAAACTCCCAATTGTTAGCAGTCGTCATGCCTTCTCTTTATACCATCTTTCTCAATTAGATGAAATATATTTTAAATTGTTCTACGAACAGAGTTAATTAGGAAAATGTTTTAATAGATACGAAACCAATCAGTTTAAGAAAGACCATCAACGTCGAAGAATATCAAAGTTTGAGAAAATATAGTGGGTAATACAAACCATTAGCTGGTTAAAATGTATTTGATGTTCTGATATTATCTTGATTGTATGTAAACCTCAGTATACTAATTTTCCAATCATAATTTAGAAACAGGTTTGACTTTAAAGAAATACATGTTTAATTGGTGTTCAAGCGAATTCAAAAATAATTGTAGGCTAATTCAAGAAGAATTTCAGTTATTTTGCTTTTAAAATAGATTTAAACAGTTGAAGCTTCGAAACCGCTTCTGCTTAATTTTCTCAGTTCGCCTGACAATTGCGTGGCATTATTATTGCACTAACCTCATCGGCACAAACAAGATATCTACACTGACCAGAGCAAACGTTTTAACCATTTTTATCTTTTGAAGATTTGTGAGTTGTACTTTTTGATTCCTGGGTCCAACTCTAACATTGAACGAGTTTTCTCTTTAATTGGTGCTCAATGATAAGAGAAAGCTATTAATGAAGTCAGAACAAGGAGTCAAGATCGCTAAGTACAATATGAAATATCTCCGTTGCTTTGATATTAATATGAAAACCAGACGTGCTCAGAAAAAAAAACTTCGTGCCAAAAGTATGGATACACATAGCAATAGCCACTAGCAAACTTAATGTCTAGAATTAACCTCTTATTAATGCTTTAAAATTTAACAATACTTAATATTTTGTTTCTGTATTGGTTACAAACTGTTTTTTCATGTTTTAGTTTGATAAATTTATAAATGATAAACTACAAGAAAATGCTTTGTACTAATAGTCTGCCTGAATTACAGAACGTTTCGTTTAATCTCCTTGCCACTATTTTCAACGAGAAGGTTATGTTACTTAAAGTTTCGTTTCTTTATTGTATACGTAACTAATAAATACACTTCTTAATTTAATTAACCCTCTGGATCGAAATGTAATATAGGGCAGGTAATAGGAAAGGCCTGAATTGGACACGCGTACTCCCATATTCCTAAAGTTTAATTTTCACAAAATATTCGTTATGGAAATACCAAGCAAATGGTAATTATTTTCCACTTTCATTAAATATTGTCACTTGATTGAAATATAAAATATTACTCTTCTCTGTAAAACTGAAATTTAAAACTATGGAATTGTTCTGTTCTTCTGTGGTTCTTTATCGGGTCTTTAATCGTGACAGATTGTGCGGTACACATGAGTGAAATAAATGAACTATATTGTTTTGCAGCGACAGAAACCTGACTCAGTGATTTGGTTGGTGACAGTGAATTACCATTGATAGAACATTTTTCTATTTACAGGCATGACCGATGGTCTCGCGAGCAAGAGCAGCGTTTTTGTGTTATTAAAAAACGGCCCAGAATGGTAAGGCTTGACCTCAACCGTGACTGTGAAATTATTTGGATCGAGGTAGTAGAAGGCATAGTTCGTACGATATGCATAGGATGCTTGCATAGATCAAAGATAAAAAGTTCATATTCTTTATTCGAAGAATGTCATGATTCATTACTGGTTGCTTTAACTCTCGGTGAGGTTATGTTCTTGGTGGATTCTAACTTGTGAGCCAAATGGTCAAATAGCAAACACGGGGTCACTAGCGATGGAAATTATATATTTTTCATGGACAATTTTATACATGAACTTGGGCTAGAACAATACAACATAAATAATATACATAAAACAGTACATTGGTCTATGCGCTTATCTCAATTCCTCCACATAACATTACCGCGTCCCACAACATACTATGTACCTACCATAAATCTCTCGACATAACTTTCAACATAATGTCGTTCAATCAGTGATCGAAGATTGCGTTCCATTTAAGAAAATAAAAAAAATCCTATCTTGTGTGATCGCGATGTTCGCAGTGTTGTTAAAAAGAAGATAAGGCATTGGAATAATGGCGTGCTTTTCCAAGTAAGCATATATATGAAACGTTCTTTGGCATAAGGAAACACACAAAAACTACCACAATTAAAGCATTTTGAATATGCAGATTCGATAAAAGACGAAACATCTACATATTCTAAAAGGTTTTGGTCACTGATTAAATTTAGGACGAAGAGCTCTGGTATTCCTTCAATTATGCATAACGAAATGTCC
>JAGDQP010018120.1:0-37174 GCA_022664845.1 Lepisma saccharinum
ACGAATTCGAAAACATATAATTTTTGCTGTCAAACGACGCCACACATTACCGATCGCAATGGGGCGAATTCCTCCACACTTCTTTCTTAAGGCGATCAAGGTGGCGCCAAAGAAAATTGGACGAACATCTATAGGTACTTCCCCAGAAGATATAATAGAAATAAAATCGCATAAAGAAGTAATGAGTTGATCTTTTAAGCCAACATCATTACACATCAAAAGATCTTTAACAATCGAAGGACGAAGACCATCCAAACCACCTGCGGATCCAGAAGGGAAAGAGTTTATAGCTTTTAAGAGTTCGGAGGCAGACACTCGAGACATTATGGAAGCAGAAGGAGGAGGATCCGGCAAAATGAAAGAATTAGATGGAGGTGGATGTTTTTTCTTTAAATCTTTCAAGATATTGGCGTCTGGTGCAACTACTATGTCGTCGGAGGTAAGTAAGCGAACCGCACCACGAATATCTCCATCAACAATCTTGTTTTCAACCATCTTGATGTTAAAGGAATCAGTAGATGAGCTCGTTTTCCGTCGTTTCGTTGAAGGGCAAGGAATTGCATCACGATGATTGTCGAGCCAACAACGAACTCCTTGCTTAACCCAAGTAGTGAGATTAGTCACATGATCAGACTGTTGCGGTACGCGCAGAACAGCGTAAGGAAAGAAGAAAATGTCCATCCAGGTATTTACATCGTTTGTTCTGACCGCTTGACTAATCACAGCATGGAGAGCTTCCGCCACTGCAGAACGTGCACCTCTGGGGACTCGACGGAGAAGAGGAATAGAATACTTTAATCTACTAAGCAACTTCTTAGTTTCAGTTAGCGAGGACTTGAGGGCATTGGAATTGCTGTGGACGAGACTGGAAGACGATGCCGGAAGGAGAACAGGAGCAGTAGAGAATGAGACACTCGTTCTACTAGAATCCTGATGAGTTTTGCCAACATGAATAGAGAGTCCTCTTGAACTTGCAAAACATTTGCCGCAATGAGGGCAAGAAGCATCATTTGAACTCCTCGGCAACAAGGCATAAACACTAGAGGAGAATACATTATCCGATGAAGTCAACGTTGTGGTTCCCGAAGATGCTGCAGAATCAACACTCGTGCCCTCATTATCATCAGAGATCAAGGATGAATCATGTGGGAGAATATTAAGAAAGTTCGATGAAGCAGCAGACATCGTTCAAGGAAACAAAGAATCCTTTAAGCGAAGTAAAACCCATTACACATTCAAATATTTGAAATGTAATTGTTGTAATAACGGCAGCAAAACATCACACTTAAATACAAAAGCAACAGCTGCTCCAACAAAACATAACAAAATGAAAATCAAATCACATCACTAAAGTCACAACACTTCGGATAAAGATTAACAGATCAAATCAATGGATTCATCACCATAATATACATTACGATTGTATTACTCAAAACTGATTAAATCCCGGAGCGGATCTAAAGCACGTCCATACATTGCAACAATCAACAATCAACAATTAACAAAACATATTTTTTTTAACATGAAATTTCTGATGCTAAAATAAATACTAGTCTGCAACGATGTTTCGTTTGACTGGTTGCAGAACACTTTAGGATTTGGGTCACAAGACATTAGCTTGAGAAAAAGTATCCGAACACCGAAGTACTTCGACAAAAATAATAAAAAAAAAACTTTTTAAAGATACACTTTTCTTAAACCATTCGTACTAAAAAGTAAAAAATAAAAAATGTTTATCTATGACTAAAAAGAAAAGTATGATTTGATTTAATTTATTTTAACTGATAAAGTTAAGGCCATGTAGCCTTCGTTCCCTTCCACATTACCAGTCACATGATTAAGTATTTAACATTATACATCAATACACTTACAACTAGGATACAAATAAACATTAAACAATCTTATTCCACTCATACACGCACGCACACACATACATGAACACTTAATCTAGGTTTGAAACATATTATATACTGCCGTCATATATTACCACAACAACAAATACTAGTACATTTCTATAAGTTATAAATTAACTCATTTATTCACACAATTGTGCACACAATATTGTGTGCGACAATCTGATCGAATTCAACAAGAGTGATGGAGAACTGCTGCTATTAATTTTTTTCTCTAATAAATGGGAAAATTACAAATATCTGGATATAATTTTTGCTACTAATATGTTACTGTATTTCCTTCAGAATATTAAGCTTGATTGCTTTTTCGTGAGCTCTGAAGGCAACGAGTTCCATAGCCATGTTCCCGTTGCAACAAAAGCCTTCCTGCACTGGCATGTTCTGTGTCTCGTTAACAGGTAACTAAAAGGTTATCAAATCGTCTGCTTCTGTGTGTATCACAGGGGTGTTGAAAGAGATTTGATAGATATTGAGGACTATTTTTCATTACTGCCTCATGACCTTGATACGCAATGTGAAGCACTCTTCTTCTTTTCAAGTCTAGCCAGTATAATTTTAGTCTGTGTGGTGTTACTTGGTCATATTTCCTGGCCCCGACAACGTACCGTATGCAAGAATTTTGTTCGCGCTGTAGTCGATCTGATAAATCAGTTTCTTGTCATTGTAAAGAACATATCCGTAGACGATAATGGGTATAATTAAGGTTTCAACAAGTAAGTTTCTAAGGTTTTGAGGTGTGTAGATGTGGATGCGTTTCAGGGCGTGCAATGTGAAGTAAACTTTTTCTTACATATATCTTTAACGTTAGAACGCCAGGACAATGTCTCGTCCATTCTAACTCCTTAGTTCTTCGCTAATAGTGAAGAAGTACATAAAGATTGTGCACTTCTGAAGAAAAAGATGAAACTTTCAGAGATACTTGTTTACACTTGCTAAAACAAATGTAGAGGTAGGGTCCAAAGTTTGCGGCAGCCATATTGGAAAATAGCCGCCATATTTAAAAAAACAGTGAAAAATATTTTTTTTTAATTTCGGAACTTTTATTTTAAATTTATTTCATCATAGATCATCTGTGCTACTGTGGATGTAATATCAAGACACTAAAAGGAACTACAAGGAGCGCGAGTAATATGTTTTACATGGATTACAAGGAATGAATAACAAAAAGCAGGTGGTGCGTCGCGAATTTTTAACTTCACATATGGTCCAGTATGAACAAATGCAGGTAATCGATATGTATGTCTTTAGCTTTCGCAGCAGTAAAGGATATTTTAATACAGTACGTGCTAGGTATCAAAATTGCCTTTTTTCATGTGCATTGGTCTGTGATCATCAAATAATTACTCTTTCAATAATGCGATTACAGTTTCAGATATGGGTTATTTGCTCAGGGGAATGTATTGTGGTTATGTAATAGAATCGCACCTTTTGCTCAAGATTTTATGTACTTTTTGTTTTGATTTGATGTTAATGTTACTTATGAAATTTTAGAAAGGTATCAACAAAGTACTTTTTTTTGTTTCCGGTATAGATAAAAGAATTGGAATAGTCATGGAGAAAAGCAATAGTATTATAGACGTCAAAGACAGATAAATGAATTGGAATTGTCATGGAGAAAACAAATAGTATTATAGACGTCAAAGCTCCTCCTACTAAGAAGCAAAGGACATTTAACTGCGAACGGTGTATATTTTGTCAGCAAAACACGAAGGAAAGGCTTCCGTGCCCTGCAAATAAAACAAGAACAGGAGAAGTAATAACCCTTCCAGTGATAAGCTGCGTCACGAACGGTGTAGAGAAACACCATTTTCCATTTACATAGCCTCTAAAACAAGAAAGAAGAATCTAGTGGACAAGCTACACACGTTCGGAATAGGAATATCGTATGATAGTGTGTTGCAAAGTTCGTCTGACCTCAGTCAAAATGCATGTGAGTATTTTGAAGGAGTTGTTTGTCCCCCTCAACTTCTGAAAGGAATATTTACCACAGATGCTGTTGATAATATAGACCACAACCCTTCATCCACAACCTCTGTTAGTTCTTTCCATGAGACGGGGATTTCACTTCAACAACCCTTTGTAGAAGGTAAAGACAATATCAATAGGTCGCAAATCACGTTTAGAAATCAATCAACTTCCAGAAAATTCCAAATCCTCCTGAAAACTATACAATAGTTACACCAGACTTTCAAAACCAGCAAATTACAGCTATAACCAAATGTAATAAGCCAGTACATATCAGCTATATTTAGCATGACTGTTCACAACAGACAAAAAAGTGGCTTCAACATGTAGAGTGTGAAGCTCAACAGTCTATACAGTGTATCTCGTGGGGAGCATTTAGTGCTAGATCAGTATTGGAAGACAGTAGAGAAAAACACCTAACTCATTGTGCATTACTACCTATGTTTCCAGACGCTGCACATTCACCAGTGTCAGTAGTAGCGGATGCTGTAAATCATCTGAATGAAGGACAAACACCAGTTATTACTTGTGATGCTCCTCTGTATGCTATTGCAAAACGTATTCAGTGGACATTTCCTGAAAAGTCTGGTAAAGACAGGTATGTTGTGATGATCGGGGACCTACATCTGGAGAAGGTTATCATGAGTGTACTCGGTGATCTTTTAGATGGAAGTGGATGGGTTGAATGTATCACTGAGGCTGGGTTGACGTCTTCTGGTAGAGCTCAATCTTATATCAAAGTGCATCATATTACAGGACTAGGAATGCACATCAGGTCACATTATGTGCCCTGTTTGACTTTTGAAAACAAGCTTATACTCAATATATTAATGAGCATGAAGAAAAAATATTGTACTGGCGAGCCTCTTCTGTTTGAGGAATTGTGTAAAGTCAATCGTGAAAGAATCCCAAATTTTGCATATTGGAGTACAGTGATGGAACTGGAGAACTCGCTTTTGGAATTCTTGACATCAATCCGAAGTTCCAACTTTAATCTCTATGTGAACTGTCTGACAAGATTGGCTCCTTGGTTCTTTTCATTTAAGCACCAAAACCTGTATGTCAGGTGGCTTCCAGTGCATTTGCGTGACATGAAAAATCTGCCAGAGATGCATCCCAGAATTTATGAGGAATTTTTACCACGGAAGTTTACTGCTAACATTACCGGGGAATTATTTTCTGCAATGGCATTAGACCAAACGCATGAACAGTGTAATGCTCATGTTAAGGGAGATGGAGGTGCAGTGTGATTAAGAGAAAACCCAGATGCTTTGAGGCGATGGATGGTAGCTGGTCCTGAAGTAGCAAGATTGATACAGCAATTCGAAGAAGGGTTTAAAAATCTTATAACAACCTCAAAGGAACACCGTGAATGCTTATCAAAAACCCAGTCTTTATTTTTCACACACGTAAAGACTTTGATAAACACTATTGAAGATTTAGGCAACCCATTTGAAGACAGCAGACAAGACCTCCGAAATATACATAACAAAGTCATTGTCTCTCAAACTGACATCGCGGATTTAAGAGAAATAAGAGACCTTGGAATGCATCAATTTAAGGAATTTGTCAACGACAGATCTGAACAGCAAGTATTATAAACTGGAAAACCAATAAAACGCATTCAAGTTAGATTGTTCAAGACAAAATCTTCTGCCAAAAGCAAATCCCGATTGGCGATGAGAAGCGCAAGGAATGATGCCTGCCTTTTCTCTAAATTATATCTAATTTTCTTTAATTTTCTCTATATATCGGGTAGCAGCAGCGAGGTTCTGATCTTGACGATTTTTTAGACGTCAGAACCAGCCGTTTCCTCCTCCTTTGTCAGACTGTGGGCCCCTAAGAAAAACTAAGAAATCCGATCTTCTTCAGTGTTTCAGAAATGTGTGTGACTATTCGAGTGATAAACCTTCGGTATCATGTGCCATACCGGATGGCCCAGCCTTAGTCCACATGATACCTCCTGGAGATGCCAAGACTTTTGGTGAGTACGCAGAGAGATTTGCCAGCATAGTTCTTCACGAATGGGATAGTGTAAACAGAATTAACATTGTCTGGGAGGACTACAAATCTGACAGTTTGAAAGTTGAGACCAGGGTGTTTAGAGGTACTGGCTTAAGACGAAAAGTTTTGGGTAATATGCCTGTGCATAGAAATTGGAAGAACTTTTTGTGCAGTGATGAGAATAAAAAATAACTTTTTGATTTACTTGTAGCTAAACTCGTATCTCTAGTCGGTAAAGAAGTGGTGACTACGAGAGAAGTGATATTATGCAATACACCATTATGCACCTATAAAACTCATCTATGCAGTCAAGAGGAAGCGGATACAAGCAGATGTTTTTGGACGACGTTGAAAATTTTGTTGTTTTGATGTATAAGTCATCATGTCACAACTCAGTTAACGAGTGTAGGAAAGAACTCTTTACAAAGAAAGGACGTTCCATGGAAAGAATACCACCAACAAAGCAGCATTATTTCAACATGTCCTGAGGAGTACTTATCTAGCTGACTATTGTTTAGGGACAGTGTTTGGTTAAACAACCTATCTTACCTGAACCAGACCTTTGGGGTTGGCACAGAAATGGAAATGAAAGCTGGGAGCCAACATGGACAACTCATCCTGAAGCATCTCTTCTATGTAAGGAATTATTCAGCTGTTCTTGCAAAAACTGCGGCACCAGTCGTTGCAAGTGCAAAAGTTCACAGATGCAATGCACAATGCTTTGCAAGTGAAAATGGAAGTGAACAATTCGAACAGTAGTGATTTGTGTTGACAGTAGTGATGATGACTTTGACGGCATTGAGACTGACATTTAGTGTGTTTTGTTACACGATATTTGTTTACCTTTATTTTAAAGTTTAAATGTCTAATACTTCTTCCCGTTTTCTTTCTAACGTGTCAGATAGAAGTAAAGCAGTTTCCTGTGTCAAAGTAAAAAAAAACATTGATGAAGTACAATTTTAATGCAAAACTAAATGAAACACAGACAAATTAAATGTTATAATTAATTTCGTTTAGTACCTCCTGCTGAGTAATCTGTTTCATTTGTAATAATACAGCTTGAAACAATTATAGGTTTACAATTATATGTTAGTTTCCAATGACAGACGACAACTGCGTATGGGGCTCTTCTAAGATAATGCTAGAACAGTAGTTGCTATCTCCTCATTGACGTCAGTCTTTGGTTGCCCACTACATGCCCTATATCTTCCACATTGCCAGTTTCTTGCAATTTGGTAATCACGTACGTGACCGTGCTGTACGATACTGGATGTCCGTCTGGATGTTGTCTGTTATTCTCTGTAATGTATCTGGAACTGCGTTCCCCACATATTACGATTATTTCTATCTGTTGTTCCTTTGTCACAGGTCTTAGTTCACCGGCAAAAATAAGAGATTCCGTTGGAACAAATGAAACTTTTGTAAAACTTTAAATGCTAATAAATTGCAAACCATAATATATATAAAATTACACTTTGGATTCCTGATCTCACGCTGGTGTTATTTGATATGTAACATGTCTTCCTTCTCATTTCATATTTTGAACTAAAATTCGAGATGGACGATTTCAAAATGGCGCATTTCAAGATGACAGCCATGTACCCTAAATGTTGCGCATCCGCTTTACTACTATATCCCATTAATAAATTCCACATTTGCGTGTCAGGTTTCAAAATAAAAGTGTCAAAAGACAACTGACCCACCCTAATGTATATTTTTATAATTATAAGCAGTAAATTAAAAAATGGGAAACATTTCAAAATGGCGGCCTTCATCTTTGGGCCCTTCCTAAAAAATCACTTTGTGTAGATTACAAGGTAAAAAATGTCATCTTTTTTTTTTTCAGAAATGCACAATTCTTACAGAATTTCCAACTTAACCACCACACTATAACGGCTAGAGACATACCTAACTAACTAACTAACTCTGTTGTTTATGGAACTCGAAAGTACATCGCCGTAGTAACAAATGTTCGCCATTGGATTCTATCCTATGCAATATCAAGTCAGTTTTCATCACGAACACCTACTTCTTGAAGATATCTTCTAATATTGTCCTCCCAACGACGTCTCGGTCTTCCCTACGGCCTCCTTCCATCCAGCCTTCCAACCAGGATAGAATATAATCTTCGTTTTCCCCCCCCATCCGAGCTACATGGCCTGCCCACCTTAATCGTCTCGATTTCATTATTTTTACAACATCTGGTGAATCGTACAGTCCTTGGAGTTCTTCATTACGCAGTCTCCTCCACTCTCTAGTCATCACGTCACGTTTCGACCTGTATATCTTTCCCAAAACCTTATTTTCAGATACAAGTAATTTCTGTTCATCTGCTAGGGTCGTACTCATACTTTCGCAACCCTAAAGTATTACCGGCAGAATAACAGTTCTGTAGATTCTTAATTTCAATTTCCTTTATATTAATCGCGATGTTAGAAGTTTTTGCACTGAATAATAACATGCGTTCCCCGATACTAAGTCTTTTTTATTTCTTCCGTGACCTCTTTTTTGCTTGTTACGTATGCTCCCAAGTATTTAAATTTGTTTATTTTCTCTATGACCTCATCCCTAATTCTTATGTTTTTATTTTCTTCATCCCCTGTGTTTCGGCTTGTTATCATGTATTTTGTTTTATCTATGTTTACCTGTAGACCTATCTCATCGCACGCTTCTACTAAAACATCGGCGTTGCTTTGTAGTGCATCTACATCGTCCCCTATTAAATCTACATCATCCGCGTATACAAACCATTCAGTGATAGTCAATTCTTGTCCCCTTCAATTTTTAAAATCTCATATTGTAACAAAAGTTAAATAGTAGCGGTGACAAGGCATCGCCTTGTTTCAATCCGTTGCGAATCTTGAAACTATCTGACATATTATTACCTATCCATACTCTGCTTGTGGGGTCGTTGAGACACATATTTACTAGTTGAACCATTTTTTTTTCGGAATTCCGAATTGTATCAGGATACTGTATAACTTTTTCCTTTTGATAGAATCACATGCTTTCTTAAAATCAATGAGTAGCTGATGAACCGTCCCATTGTATTCCTATTTCTTATCCAAATTTGTCTCAAAACAAAAATCTGGTTCAACGTGGATCTATTTCTTCTAAATCCACATTGGTGATCTCCAATTATTTCATCTACGTATACACTTAGGCGTGTTAACAGAATATTACTTAATATCTTGTAACAGGTTGGAAGTAACGAGATTCCGCGATAATTATTACAGCCCGATTTATCGCCTTTTTTGTAAATCGGAACTACTATTGAGATTTTCCATTCCTTTGGGAGCTCCTCCTATCTCCAAATAGGACTTATCAATTGATGTAGTTCCTTGATTAGTGCCGTTCCCCCCTGATTTAATTAATTCGGCTTGAATATTGTCTATTGCTGGTGATTTTAAGTTTTTCAACTTCTTTACCGACATTTCGATCTCGCTAGGTTCGGGAATCCACAGTTCTGCGGTATGGGTTTGAAATTCCTGTTGGTTTCCCGTTGAGTACATTAAGAAGTTTGTCGAAAAAAGTTTTCCACTCATCGACAAATTCAGTCGGATCCGCCTGAAGATCTCCACGTTCATTTCTAATCATTCCTAATCTCAGCTGGTAACCTTTTCTTAACGAGTTTACCCCTTTGTATAGATCTCGTATGTTATTCGTCTTGCCATTTTCCTCTATCTGTTGAATTTTCTGCGTCAGACATTCTCGCTTTTTGTTTCTGGACCCGAGTGTAGCGTTTCGTTTCGCGTTACTGTAGTGGTTGGTATTTTCCGCGCTTTTATTCCTTAGCCAGTGTTGCCTTGCTTGTTTTCGTTCTCCATGAAGCTTAAGGCATTCTTCATCAAGTTTGTTTTTCTGTTGTTTCTTCTCACCTACGCGTTCCTTCGCTGCGCTGTTAATTGTTTCACGAATTGCCTTCCACATCTTACTTACATCAATTACATTATTAATATTATCATTATTATTACTCGAGTCGGCTAGGATTTCGAACCTATTTGGGAGTTCACGTTGGTAATCTGCTTTTATGCTCGGATTATTTATTCATTTAACTTCGAATTTCAGTTGTTTTGGCCCCTTGCATTCTCTGTTCCTGATGCATAACTTTTCCCTTACCTTTGTGATCACTAATTGCTGGTCGTTGTCACCTTCCGCTCCTGTGTGCGACCTAGCATCCATTATGTTGGTGTGTCTTCGTCTGTCTACTAATACCTGACAGATCTAGTTGAGAGTTTTGCCGTCCGGAGATACCCATGTCTATTTGTGTATGTCTTTGTGTTCAAAGTACGTGCTCTTTACCAGTAAGTTTTTCGAAATCGCGAAAGTTGTCAGTATTTCTCCATTTTTGTTGGTCTTTTCGTGAAGGCTCTATTTTCCTATAGTAGATATGTATTTTTCTTCCCTACGTACACTCATGCTCAGTAAAGTTTTCGTTTGTTTTTAATTGACAGTTTTTGACAAATAATATTTTTCAGCTTGGATTCTGACGTTCACTTAATTGTAAAACTTGTAAAGTATGTAAAAATGAATATTTCCTGAAATTTTGTCACAAAAATATTAGTAAATAACGAAAATAGAAAGAAAAAAAATTAAAATTCAGAAATTGTCGAAAAATTTCTAAGTCAAAAAGTCAGAAATTTGGCAACATTGTTAAATTCGTAGAGAAATTTAGAGGGAAGAAAAGGGGAAATTGTTTTCGCTCGCCGAAACAGTCCATATCTTTAGTACTATCTGAAACTGAAAATAGAAAAATGTTCACTCAAATGTAACATTATGCAAACAAATATTACAGATATAATCATGTGACAGAAACTATTATATTCCCCGAAATGGAGCGAAAAAAGTTATAAAATTTCATTTAACTTCCGAAGTGAAGACGGTCAAATAAACGGTGCGGCAGTAAATGCTTATCAAGATTTATACCACAACGTTCTCGTGGCGTAGTGGTTAGGCTTTGAACTTATGATATTAATGGTCCTCCGTTCGAATCTCCTCCCCTCCCTAAAATACTTTTTTTATTTATATTTTCTAATATAAAACGGGATTATTATTTTTTGTAGTTTCCGAATGTATGTTTCTTTTTTGTATACTCGCATTATATATAGAATGGTATTTTGTATATTACGAATAGACACTCAGAAAAGTGTAAGTGTTGTGTATTAAATTCAAAAACACTAAATATGTGCTTAAAACTGTATTTTCATGCAAGGTTTAGCAACAGATCCTATGAATGCATGTGCTCGAGAGCAGTTACACTTCCAATTTGTAAACCCAACCAGTATTAAAATTAGTAATCCACATTACGCTTCCAATTCCCAATACGTATCAGAACGTTATATGTATAAATGATACTTTCATCTTATTTATAATATCAATGTCTAACACTTAATTTAGTTTTCGAAAGGTAACAGTGTAAAATGCCTACAGGTTTCTAGATTATTCTATTATTATTATTATTTTAGTAGTCCTGAGTTTTTACAGATAGTGATATAGAATATGAAATTAAAAAAGTAATCTATTGTTCTTATAACTAGTTAATTATCCAAACTTCTGACAGTTTCCAGTTGGGAGAATGCAAAAGGTCTAATTTAGAAATAAACTATATTTTACGTACGGATAAGTATGTTTACATTATAGATATAACTAGTGTAATTTTTATATTCCACTTCAGCAATTTTTATCTCGTTATCATAATTCTGGATGGCTGAAGTGGAAGAGTCTTTTTACAAGTTAAAAAAAAACAGAATGAGTACTTCATGCGTTGTAGTAAAAAAGGAATTAAAAATGAAGGAAATATTAACTTTAAAACATTAGAAGAAGGTTATTATATTTTTGTGATGTAAGCGATCAACATGGCGGCTGCAAATACTTGACCAGCATTAGATTTGTTGTTACGGTAAGAAAGACCTTTTACATTTCTGAATGTGTGCGCAAATCACAGCGAAACTGAAAACTGAGACCTTCCAATAAGGTAAAAGAAACTACTCGGTGTTTCTCGACGATTGTCTGCCGATAACGGTAAATACTGACATTTATCTTAAACATTACGGGATATATCAAGTAGCTTTTCCAAATGTCTAAATAGTGAGCACTAATTTGAGTTGCTATCGTTTTAAATGTAAATAGATTAATTACAAGTATGATTGCAGCACTAACCTAATAAGATAGTTTGTAGGGGAATTTGCAAATAATATAGTTGTTCATATCGGTTACTGCGAGAAATAAAGAAAAATTCCTGCAATTACTGCAAAAAGTCTTTTTCTGCCTCTTCTACGAAAACAAAGTTCTGGGTGCAGATGCACAACACGAAAGCGTAATTATAATTAATTTAAGAGCACTTGTAAATCGTGTGGACTTTAATCCATTAGGACGTTGTAGCGACCCATTTCCGCTTGGTCGCAACATATCTTACCCTCTCACCTTTTTGTGTGCCTTCTTTTTCTTTTTTGTTCGTGCTTTGTCGGCGATATTTTTCGTCTTCAGCTTTCTTCAAAAAGTTTTATTTGTCCATATGACAATGAAGATTAGCCATACAGAACATCCCTTTCATTGTTGTTTGGCGGGATTTTTATCTTTATTTTTCTTAATTTTATTACTGAATATTTCTTCGCATATTTTATCTCATTATTTTCTTCACCAACCTTTCTTTTGTTGAAAATCTTCAAAAACAAACAAAAAGATCTGATTGTTGTTTATTTTTCGTTGAAATTTTGGTGGTGAAATTAAGCCACACACCCTTTCGCTCCGGGTTGTCTGATTTGATTCCCTTCTCTGATTGGTTAAGGTCAGCCAGTAGTTAAAACATGGTCGTCGAGTAGGAAAGGCTGCGCAAAATTTACGCTGCCTCCGAAAATGTCTTGAAATTCCTCTTTCTCTCCCAGAAATCCAAGTCTGTTTCCTCTACGTTCTGATAGCAAAATTTCAGCACTGTAAATTTTGGTTTGTATGTTGAAATGTTTTTACCTCGCGCTATAGGCGAACCCGTTATTTTTCAATTCAGCATTTATGTTTGCTCTTTCGGTACTGGTATGTTAAAATTGCACGAAATTTCTACAACATGTCCGTTTTTTGTTAACCGTGAGATTCGACGTTTTCATTTTGGTATTTAGCAACGTTTTGGAATATCAAACTAAATTGTTGCCCAGTTGTTATATTGTGAAATAGAAATATTCTCGTAGAAAGAAATGTTATTTTTCAGCAATTGTTGAAATGTCGATTTAACTGGGATGTCTACTACGTTTTGAAAAGTAAAGTAACTTATTTCTTCTGGAAAATAAAAATGTGAATTATATTTTCTGTACTTGAACAGCGCTTTTCTGTATGTAAGTAAATTACCGTTTTGTTATGTGAAATTGACAGCATCTTCGGTGCTCAATTTGATGTTCAAGAGATTCTCTTCGATTTTTTTTTCAAGAATATTCAGTCTTTTACCTTGCGTTTGTCATATTTGAGTAAAATAAATTACACTTTTACCAGATATTTCTTTTTACAAGGCTTTCATTGTGATGTAGGTAGATTACCATCACTGTGGTATTGCTGGAAAGGTTCCCAACCTTTCGCTATTTCAGTCCGCAAAGTGTTAATGTAACTATATGTGAGAAAATAATTGTAGATGAAGTTAAAGTTTGATATTTGATCCAATGCTTCAGAAATCTTTAGAGAGTAGTCAAATTAGTTCAGTGCATCAATGTTTGTGGTTTATTATTAACTAGTGAGCGACAGTGTTGAGCCTTGTACTATTTTAGGGTCCTAGTTGCGTTAGGTCACTAGAACAACTTTTGTGTTTTGCTTTCTTGCGGGATGTTCTAGCCTGCGATTCCCCTGCCCTTTTTTGAGGATGCTTTTCTTCGTGTTTTAGCTTTCCGGTTTTTGCGAACTTTCTACGTTTGGCCACTTATTTCGGGCTTCTTACATGCTTGGTTTTTGTACTAGACTAGTGTATGTTCTGTCTTCGATGTGGCTGAAGCAGGGTGCTGATGGGTAGGTACCCTCCCTGGCTTCAGGTCAGATAGCGGTTTTTCTTTTGTTTTGTGCCCTCTTCTGTGGCGTAATATCTGCCTTTCTCCAGGGTAGGTTTGACCACGTTGAGTTTGGGAAGCCCCCTTTTTGCAGCAGGGTGCCGCGTGCATTTGGTTTGCTGATAAGTCTACCTACTTACGTTGGAGCAACCAGGGACATTACAAACTTCAAAACTGGAACAGTGTCTTTACCTAAAGAAATGGTGGTAGTTATTAGTTAAAAGCTCCCCACCAAGATTTATCAAGTAGATTGTGTGGGGTATCAAATGAAAGGATTATTATAATAAATATAAATTTAAAATATATTCAGAAAAAATAAGCTTTCGAAATTTGTAGCAAAGATTTCACTAAAATGAAACTTCTTATAACCAAAATTGCGGTTACTTTCAATAGAAAATCGGTCATTTTTTTAAAGGAAGAGAGTTTTCGATGTTAAAAGAAAATATCCCTGAGGTTCAAGAAAAACAAACAAGAATCACTAAAACTTCAAAACGAGCTCTGCGTTACTTGTCTTTGGCCCAAAGGAATGGTAATATTGTAATGTCCCACGGGCTGCTCCAACGAAAGTAGGTACACTCATCAGCAAATCCGGGGCCCGCGGCACCCTGTTGCAAAAAAGGGGCTTACTCAAACCTACCCTGGAGACAAGCCGACATTACGCCACAGAAGAGGGCACAATACTAAAGAAAAACAGCTATAGGATCTGAACCCAGGGAGGGTACCTACCCATCAGCATCCTGCTTCAGCCACATCGAAGATAGAACATACACTAGCCTAGTACATAAAGCATGCATGTAAGAAGCCTGAAAGAAGTGCCCAAACGCAGAAAGTTGGCAAAAAGCAGAAGGCCAAAACACGAAGAAAAGTATCCCCAAAAAGGGCAGGGGAATCGAAGGCGAGAACATCCCGCAAGAAAGTAGAACACAAAAGCTATTTTGGTGACCTAACTCAACTACGTCCCTAAAATAGTGCAAGGCTGAACCCTGCCGCGCACCAGTTAATGTTAAACACGAAAATTTGGATGCACTCAACTAATATGTCTACTCTCTAAAGAAGTATTGGAACAAATATCAAACTTGAATTTCTACTGCAACTACTTTCTTATATATAAATGAAATAACACTTCGGAGGCAGCGTAAATTTTTGAGGAACCTTTCATACTCGACGCCCATATTTTAATTAGTGACTGAACTCAACGAATCAGAGAAGAGAATCAAATCAGACAACCGAGAGAAGGGTGTGTGGCTTACCACCAAAATTTCAACGAAAAATAAAACAATGATCAGATTTTTTGTTTGTTTTTGTAGATTTTCATTGAAAGAAAAACTGTCGAAGAAAATAATGTAATAAGATATGCAAAGAAATATTCAGTAATGAAATCAAGAAACAATAAAGATAAAATCCCACCAAACAACAATGAAAGAGATGTTCTCTATGACTAATCTTCATTGCCATCTGGACAAATAAAACTCTTTGTAGAGAGCCGAAGACGAAAAATGTCTCCGACAAAGCACGAACAATAAAAATACCCAAAAAAAGGGGAGAGAGTAAGATATGATACGAGCAAGTGAAAATGGGTCGCTAAATATTTTCCACTACCAACAAAATAAAAGAAAGATCAAGAAAACAAATCCAATATTTTTGGTTCTTTAAGATCGAGCTCTCGAGGTTTTCATGACCGAAAAGAAATGATAAGCTGGAGGTGTATTAAGAGTCTTAGTTCCCATCACTTAACAACTCCACTTCCCTTTCTTCGGTACAATAAAAAATCCGGAGATTACTGAAATTATTTTTGTCCTGGCCCACCATGGCTACAACCTGAACTCGTTTCCGCATTGAGACTCAACGTGATACCAGAAGACCCGCTATCAGGCGGCCGTGTGAGATAATCTCTTTGAAGATAGATGTTACCACACCTACAAGATGACTGATGACATCCCTCACAAAGACTTCTCCCGAAATTTAACACCTGGGACGAAGGGTTCTGAAATTTCCAGGGACACCCGATCCACGGCATATAACCTCCATAGAAGAACCATAGTTTGGACTCGAAACCGTATCGGTTGTGAATTCGCTATCAGTACTGGGGCAGGTTCTTGTACAGGATACGGGACTCAACAGCATCCGCATCTGTGATGACAACTAGGATAAGTGTCCCTTCACAGGATGTCATATCAGCGATTGGTATTATTATTATTAGGATTACGAGTGTTCTTTGTGTTATTAGTGTTCATGATGTTAGTTGTGTTAGGTATGTTTTATCTATTCGGGTTATTATCATTATAAGGACGAGTGTAAATGTTCGTGTTACGTGTGTTATTGTCATTATGTGTATTATTGTTGTCTCTATTATTTCTATTCTGGATGTTGTTACCTCTCGATCAAGACCTTGAATCATAAGGATTACTATCATTCTCCCTGTTTAACCTTCCATACCTTATTCCTCTTTCCATTCCTATTACCATTACCAGTACCTACACTAGCTCCACTCGAAGTCTCTACCGCATCTGAACTAAACGACTCAGCTACTAACTTTAGTCTGCGTTCCAGCAGTAGCTGTAGTCTGAACATTCATAACATGCAATTTCATTCTACCATCCTTACTAGTACTTCCATTATTGCCGGTAAATTTACATTTCTGAGTATTTGACGGCTCCAACAAAGATTCGAGATCGAGTTCTACATCATGAACATCAGTTAACTCACAAAACATCAAGTTTTCTATTAGTTCCTAAACGCTGTTAAGTTTCAACAAACGCATCTGACTACCTAACGAGGGTGGAAGTGCCTCTAACAAAATTTCAAACAAATTATCCTCCTCGCTATTACCGCATAAGTCTCTATAGGACTTTGCCACACTCCAAGCAAAGTCTACTATTGATGTGTATCCGCTGCTCACAAATTTAACACTTTGCAAACGTCTGAGTTTTATTTTTTTTAACTGTTCCTCACTGAATTGACTAAGAATGTGTTTTACAAAATCACTGTAAGTATGTATTTGTGTTTTGATTTTACTATACCAGACTAACGCTCTCTGTCAGGTGCCTAGATGCTACGAGTAACCGGGCTGCCTCAGATAGCTTCATGAGTTCAAAGTTCTCCTCTAAACTCTTTAGGAACTCCTGAGGTATCTGACTTAGTACGTGACCTGATAAATTGGGAAAGTGAACTAGGACACCAAGCTTGAGATTCTTTGTCATCCCAACACCACTGGGCTCGGGACTTCTCACTTCAGTGGACACCTGTCCACTAACCACACTCAATATCAAAGATTCGCGACCCATAAATTGAGAAACGTAACCACCTGTCTCTATCCTTAACGGAAAGATGGAATGAGTCATTTGGGGCCTCTGATACACCGCACCTAAAGTTGAGGTACCTCCAATGCTAGTAGGAGCCCAAAACCCAAACGGATATGGTCGTCCCCCAGTCATACCAAAAGTCATTGTATCACTATTTGTAGTAGTAACCTTTAAGTTGGTACCACAGTGGTTACCAACGAAGTAGTCATAATAGTGCCACCGCTGACATCACAAGAGATTACCTTCGACCTCGGGATATTAAAGTCTTTCTCAATATGCTGGGACTGAGTTTTCTTAGGGTCACCAGGCGAAGAGAAGACCTGGGTTCCCGACAACTTGCTCATGAGCGATATCATTTTATCGAGACCTTCTCGAGACCTGGTCTCGCACATGGAAGAAGTCTTCTCAAGTTGCGTGTTCAGTCTAGAATCAGTCTTCTGATCTCAAACTGCAGGCTCCTCAATGCGTTTTTCTAAAATTTTAATGTTTGTTGTCACCTGAGTAGTATTTGGGGGTACTTTAAACCATTTCTCTCTTCTTCTTAATTTACATACTGCTTATGATGGAACAAGACTTCCGACAGGGAAGATGATGATGAAGGAACACGAAATAAATTGTTTTCTTAAACTCATAACTAACATTACGCATATTTTTACATCTCATTTCTTTTTATCTTTGAACGCAGAGACGAATCATAAATAGACAATGCTGAGATGATCGGAGATAATTACAAATATAGTTTTAAATACATTGTTATAAGAGGATGTGATTTTTTGTTTTAGGGTAAAACTATAGAGTTTGTTAGAGCAATGAGAATTTACTAGACTGTACCACGAATGGAACTTGGAATATGAGTTTTTGTTTTAAAAATACCAAACGAACATAGCCCAGTATTGGCACAGTGGCGTAATGTCCACGTAGCTACACGACCACTACAGTCTAATGAGGCTTTCCAGGGTTTTAGCCACAGTAGCACAAGAAAAATGTACAGAATGTAATGTCGAACAAAGGAGTGGGTCAATAAAGCGAAAAGAAGCTATGCAAAGAGCAGGTAAGGAGTCAGATAATAGAATGGCAGGGCCCACTACGATTTTAGTTAAACGGAAATAACATTTTTGTTTTCTTTCAGAGGAATCACATGTGAATAAGGAATGAAATGCTAACAAATGTACCGTGTCGAGTTAATCACAAAGAGAAGGTCCTTTACATATAGCTTAGCCCTTGCCGTATTGATACAAAACCTATATACTCAAATGTACAAAGGAGTACTGGACACAGATATGTGATGAAGTGAGTTTACGTATAGGAAGAACAATATTATGATGAGAGAAGTAGGTTCTGTGCAGATTGTTTAAGCCTCTTTTGTGATATGTATACAGCAAAAGCGAATAAGGTAAGAGATAATGGGAACGTCAAAATTAGGTTTTAAAATAACACGTGGAGGCGTTATTTGTGTTTCTAGAATGTAAAGTAGCATAAGATCTGAGTCCCAAACGGGAACAGGGATGATATGAACACAGTACTATAGTTTAAGAATAGAATCCAAAGCAGTTGTGACTTTGCCATTAACTAACTTCTAATGGGAAAGTAGACATTTTAATCCTACAATACAAGTACAAATTAACTTGAGATATACGATTTGTGTTAATGAAACAGGTTGTTTTGATTAATGAAGTCCAGTTCAATGATTTGTTGATTAAGAGACACAGATCATAATCACTAGAGGTAATCTTTGATTTTGTACTTTAGCAGGCGGTTTGATTTGTTTTTGGAAGACGTTGAGTAATGATATGGAATTAAAATACTTATTATTTGTGGAGCGATAAGTATGACAGTGCATTTTGAACAAAACCACAAAATAATATGGAAGACTGAATTTGTCACTAGCCTACAAGAGTTGTAGTGTATCTTTTAGTCACCTATGGCGCAACAAACTGAAAATTACTCCTACGATAGTAACTGAAGTACAGGGTATTTTGACATTTATTACTATGAAAGTAAGATCATTTTGTTTTTTGATGATACAAGAGTGTGAATGTCTTCCACAGAATCACAAGCAGCTACATCTCTCCTTGTAATGTAGGTTAGTGATAATTAGGAATAACGTCAATTGTTTGCAACGATATAAACTATTGGTAGCTGTGATTAAGTGATAAAATATTATATTTGTCAAGTTGTATATGTTATTGTACTTGGAGGAACTTATTGAAATGTAAGTAATGACGTCAGGTACTACATTTTGTGAATACAGAACATCTTGATTTAACTTTTATGGTTTGATAGTTTAACGTATTTGATTTTACGAGACACTTGTCATGAGACTGATAGGGACAAGTTGTATTCTTTATTGAGATTGGTCAATAAAGTACATAAAGACGCTGAACGAAGATTCTTGGATGTAGTTTTCCAAAGGTGGTCCTGTGTGAATGTTCGTCTTAAAGTCAAGCCTGCTTGCATAATGTATAGTATTCAAAAATCGAAAGCAAATTATCCGCTAATTTGTCTTGCTTGCTTTGACCACATTCGCATTGACTCTGGAACTCATGACTGCATTCACATGTCAGTGGAATCCTTGGAACAGAACGTAGTGGAAACCTTATCATAAGCGCCTATATGCAATGAAATCTACGAGAAATTTATAGACACACACACCCAGACAACGAACATATACTCCATAACTTTTTGAAAAGATTAAAGAAATGATTACAAGTACAGAATACGTAGACAAAGTCTATGTCATTCTTTGGACAAAATACTTTTACACGGTTCATTTGGATGTTTGTGAGAAATGGAAAATAAAAAAGCTTCAATTTCATTCAACAAAAAATTGTGCATAATCAAAAATATATACAGAGTAGAACATTGCAACGGTTACACGAAAATATTGTTATTACACATAAGGGATACAAAACTATTGATTAATATTGTTTTCGTGAGTACTAAACACAACTGATAAACAAGTGACGTCATACAAAATATTGTCATTACATACAACTGAAACAAATTATTCAACAAGTCAAGGCATATAAAATAATGAAGCATTCTTTTACAAGACAAAGTGTGATAGTACAAATATTTGTCTGCTACATTGCAACTAAAACAAAAGTCATATAAAGTTTTGCAGTTAGTTGATACATAAAAGTCATCTTGTATAAAATATTTGTAGGTAGTATAAATAGGTGGTGTCAGGGAAATAAACTACACTTGAATATCAAAAAATGAACTTCGATTACATTAACTAGACGACAAAATTGTATTTAGTTTCCTTACTTAATCAATAACACTGTTTTACCAAGACCAGAAATAGTAAAAGATCTTGGGGTTATCTTTGACTCTAAACTAAGGTTTGTCATGTAAACAATATAACAGTAGAATCTTTCAGAATTCTAGGATTTATTTATAGAACAGCAAGGGACTTCAGAATGACAAGTACATGCCAAAAGTGACATTATTTATTGGTTCGACCCAAACTTGAATATGCATCCATCATCTGGAATCCCACCACTCAAATTAATTGTCAGAAAATAGAAAACCTCAGACTCCTAATGTATAAACAATTTACTTTTATCCTAAATTTGAACATTACGTAAACCTAATTCATAATTATGAACTCCTTCTGCTGGTGAACAGGAGAATCATTATTGATAAATTCTTTATTTATAAATTAATTCATAACTGCGTAGATAGTATAGACCTACTCACTGAAATCCAATTTCGGATACCGGATACTAGAACCCGAATGGATAACAAAAACCTTTTCTACTGTAGGAAAGTGCGAACAGAGATTCTGAAAATGTCACCCATTTGGAGAATGTGCTTTTCATACAATAAATTATGTGGAATCAAAAACGAGGTAGACATATTTAATCAAAGCCAAAGAAGTTTTCAGAATAATTTCATAAAATTATTCTGAAGCAAGCAAAATTACTATAGGAAATTCTAGTTTAAAACCAGGACGGTAGAGAAACTTACGATGGGCACATAAGGAAATTATACTGAAAGGAAATAAAAGCCTGAAAAGAAATTATAAATCATTTAATTATACTTGTATTATCAGTCTTACCTTATTCTTATATCTATATTTGTATATTTACTTTGTTTTTTACATTGTATAGTATTAACTTACATATATTACGTATGCATTACTACTCCACTTGAATTAGCTATGTTAATTTTAAATTTGGCTTTATATTGTGACGTATTTCTCGTGTTTAGCATATAAAGTGTTTATATTTTGTTGGTACTATTGACAGTATGGATTGATTGTATTTTACTAAACATTACTGGTAATACAAAAAACTAAATTGTAATTTACTTTTCACTGAATACCATAACTGGGCATACGCCCGTTGTATTATTCCTAAATAAATAACTCTGATGTCCGAAATTTTCGTCTTCACTTTCTTTAGCGTTAAAATGGATTGTTGAATGGAATAGTGATGCTGAAAGTAAGATCAAAATTTCGACTCGATTATATAACGACCGATTAAGCGATCGGTTGAATATTGTAATGAAAGGCAAAGACAAAGATAATTAAGATCCACTCACTGATTCATAATCAGTTTTCGTTGCCCAGATTTGCAAACCTTATTAGGTATGCGTGGTACAAAAACGGTTACTTGGAAGAAAAACCACCTGAGTTTGAAAATCCCGTAATATTTTGTTTCAAAGATTGTGCAGAATTTTGCGATTTGTGCACAGTTATTGCCGTAATAAGGTGTGCGGGGTGTAAACAATATTTATGCATCATACTAACTTTTTTACGTAATATCATTACTGTAAATCGTTTTTACCATAAATTAATAATCACAACAATTGAGAATGTATGAAGTGCTGATATAGTGAGAGGCGAGGGGACTCACTATAAATGAGCACCCCGAATAGTGAGAGGTGACGAGACTCGCTTTAATCAAGCATCCCGTTAACATCAGTATAGAAAGGGGTTTCAAATCGGTCTGCCACCTTTTCGCAGTAACCCCTACCAACTACACTTGTTCTTGGCTAGCTGCAGAGCATTTCAAACCAGACGGCTTTTTGTAATTGTAATCACCATATTGGATCCGCCATTTTGAAATTTGTACTTTTGACGTCAAATTCTGAATCAGCTGTCCTAAACCCCACCTGGCAGTATTCTACATTACATGATTGTTTTCTGTCTATGCTTGGAGACCACCCCTAACGTTCACAGAGTAGTTTCTACCCTAAACCCGCACCATTCCCGAAACAAAAAATATGTGTCGATTATTTTTCGATGCTCTACAAGTATGCAAAGTTTCATTAAAATCGGTGATTTACACTTCCGTAAGTCTCCTTGTAATTCACATGTCAGATGCGACCAGACTATGACCTCACATCCGAAGAAAATACAATAGCACATATCCCGTATCATGAGAACTAATGTAATGTATGTGGTGATAATCCGAAGAACAGCACAGGATCAACCGTCTTGAATCACGAGTCGCCACTAATGTAATGTCCCATGGGCTGCTCCAACGAAAGTAGGTACACTCATCAGCAAATCAGGGGCCCGCGGCACCCTGTTGCAAAAAGGTCCCAAACTCAACGTAGTCTAAACTACCCTGAAGACAAGCCATTACACCACAGGTGTGGGCACAAAACAAAAGAAAAACCGCTATCGGACCTGAATCAGCTTCAGCCTGCTTCAGTCTCATCGAAGACAGAACATACACTAGCCAAGTACACAAAGCATGCATATAAGAAGCCTGAAAGAAATGCCCAAGCGCAGAAAGCTGGCAATAAGCAGAAGGCCGAAACACGAAGAAAAGCATCCCCAAAAAGGGCGTGGGAGACGCAGGCGAGAACATCCCGCAAGAAAGTAGAACACAAAAGTTATTTTAGTGATCTAACGCAACTACGCCCCTAAAATAGTACAAGGCTCAACACTGCCGCGCACCAGTTAATATTAAACACGAAAATTAGGGTACACTGAACTAATATGACTACTCTCTAAAGATTGCTGAGGTATTGGAACAAATATCAAATTTGAATTTCTACTGCAACTACTTTCTCACATATAAATGAAATAACACCTCGCGAACTGAAATAGAGAAAGGTTGGGAAACTTTTGCAGCAATATCACACTGATGGTAATCTACCTACATCATAATGAAACCCTTGACACAAGAAATATTTGGTAAAAATGTAATTTATTTTTTTACTTAACAATGACAAACGTAAGCCAAAGCCTGATTGCTGAATTTTCTTTAAAAGAAAGTTTCCGAAGAGAATATCTTGAACATCAAAAGCAGCATTGATGATGCTGTCAATTTCACACAACGAAAAGGTAAATTAATTTTATGCAGAAAAGCTGTGTCCAAGTACAGAGAATCTTATTCACATACTTATTTTCCAGAAGAAAGAAGTTACTTTTCAAAACGTAGCAGACATTCGAAACTTTGGCCCAGTTAAATCAAAATTTGCACAATTACTGATGAATAACGTTTCTTTATCGAAAATATTTTTATTTATAATATAGCTACTGGGCAACAACTTAATTTGATATTGCAAAACGTTGCTAAAACATTTCGTATGTAATTTCCATTTCAAACTTCATTCAGTTTAACCCTTAATACATATATTACAAACATAGTCTACTAGGGTTGGGTGAGGTATTAATTTACAATACAAGTTTCCATGAGCTGACTGACTTACGATTTACGTACGTAACGAAGAAGCTTTTAACTTTGCAAAATACCAAAATGAAACATAGGGAAAATGTTGAATGACAGGTTATCAAAAATGAACATGTAAAGATTTCGTGCTATTCAAACATACCAGTGACGAAATATCAAACAAAAATGCAGAAGGGAAAAATAACGTACATTTGAAAAGTCGCATCAACTATAGTGTAAGGCAAAAATATTTGAACAAACAACCCGATTATTAATGTTCTGAAATTAGCTATCTAAATGTAGAATGCTACACTTAAGTGTAGCTGAAACAGACTTGAGTTTCTGGGAGAGAAAGAGGAATTTCAAGACATTAAACATACATACCTGAATTTAGATAACCTACCCCCGATGCCTATCAAATTAAGCAGACATTCTTAGGGTGCACACCACTTCACAGAAAAAAAAGCAATTTCATATTGAAGAAAACACTGAATTACTTGAACACACACAGAAAAAGGGGGTATCAACCACATTGAAATTATATTTTTATTTATTTCAGAACAACTAAAAAAACACTGCTCACCACATAATCACAACAAATCATCTCACACACTGATGAAAACCACTTCACACAAACTGCCATAAAGATGCTTCCTCTCGTCCACTCCGGGTCAAGGCCAATATGGAGGGTGTAAGATGCCAAGCTGCAGCATTCAACTCACAGTTCCTACTATAAAAAATATCGAGAAACAGCTTCCCAAAAGTTATTTACCAGTCGATGCTGTTCTGTATATTAATTAACTTTCGAGTTATTAGCTGTATTTTAATATTGCTTTTATATAGCTTTCGGAGGCAGCGTAAATTTTTTAGCAGCCTTTCCTACTCGACGACCATGTTTTAATTACTGACTGGCCTCAACCAATCAGAGAAGATAATCATATCAAACAACCGGAAGTGGGTGTGGCTTACCACCAAAATTTCAACGAAAAATAAAACTAATCAGATTTTTTATGTTTGTTTTTGAAGATTTCAACGAAAGATTAATTGTTGAAGAAAATAATGTAATAAAATACGCAAAGAAATATTCAGTAATAAAATGAAGAATAAATAAAGATAAACATCCCGCCAAACAACAACGATAGGGATGTTCTGTATGGCTAATCTTCATTGTCATCTGGACAAGTAAAACTCTGAAGAAAACCGAAGACGAAATATATTGCGGACAAAGCACGAACAAAAAGGAAAAGAAAACGCACAAGAAAGGGGAGACGGTAAGATATGTTGCGACCAAGCGAAAAAGGGTCGCTACAATTTGCGATAACGGCTCCTAAAAATTAGGAACCTCTTGGCCTGGAGAAATGGTGGGGAACCTCGAAGACTGAAAAAAGAAGTTTATGTGTAGGTCATATGGAGTATCAAATGACTGGATTTCCGACAGAATATGAATATGAATTACTTTATTTAGAAACAGATTTTATGGATTCCAAATTTATAGTAAAAATGAAACTGCTTAGAAAGAAAAATTGTTCAATTTTTTGTTTTTATTTTAGCAGTTTCATTTTAGTATAAATTTGGAATCCCCAAAATCCTTTCCTGAATAAAAATAAATCATATTCATATTCATTCGGAAAAATCCTTTCGGTTTATGCTCCATATACTTAAGAGGGCTCCTCGCCATTTGTAACATTTTTCAAAATATTAAAAAACTAAGCGTACTATCAAAAATTTAAGTTCATAGTGCACTAGAACTTACAAATTACTATGAAATACAATGTACATCGATCTCGAGTTCTTGTTCATTGATGAGTGATATGTTTTCAAAGATTATGAGGTCATTATTTAATTGAAGTCTCTGCACTCATCAATGGACAATATTTCAAGATCGGTGTGTATTGTATTTCATAGTAATTTGTACGTTCTAGTGCGTTATGAACTTACATTTTTGATAGTCTTCTTATTTTGTGAAATATTTTGAAAACTTAAACATGGGGTGTTTGAGCGAGGAGCCCTCTTAAGAAAATCATTTTTCAGGCCCCGTTTTCTTGCCTCCAAGTCCCCAATTTTGGGGGAGGATTATGATGTAATTGTCATTTCTTTAGGCCAAAACAAGTAACAAAGAGCCTGTTTTTAAGTCAGATTTTTAGTTGTTTTTTTTGTCTCAACGTGAAAGTTTTCTTTCTTTAAAAAAATGTCCGAAAAAAGATCTTTGACCAATTTTCGACCAAACGCACGCCATATGGTCTAAAAACAGTTTTCTTTTGTGGGAACATGGCTATAAATTTTATTTAGACAGTAAGATCCCGATGGATTAGGGGGTGTACGTGGGAGCTCATACCAAATAACAGTTAAAAATAACCTTTTCACCAATAGAAAATAAATGTGAGAAATAGTCTATTGGGCAACTTTGTAGCCATGATAGTCTAAAACCAGTTTTATTTTGGAGATTACATCGCTACAAATTTCATTTGGACCATAAGAAATTTAACAAAATGCCCGGAACGGCTGGAGGGTGCAAGTGGGAATAAAAAGTTGGTCCCGATGGATCAGGGGGATGCACGTGGGGCATCCCTGGCTACCATTCAATGTATGTTGGGTGGTAAAACTTATTAGGTATCCTGCTTCTTTGCTTTTCATTTATAGACTCATTATCAATGGAGTGCACAAGAAGAGAAAAGGTTTTAATCTGGACACACTTTATTAAAATTAATCCTTCCGAAAATAATGAAACGATTAAAGCCAAATACAGACTGTGTAGAAAGGAAATGGCAGGCCTTGTTGCCCGGTTTAGAGAACATTTAAAAAATATAATTCGAATCCCGGCCAGGCACTGGTGAATTTTTCTTCAGTGTTCCCATGCCTGACGCTCTTATCAAAGGTACACTCAGCCTCCTATCAAATTGTGTACCACAGTGTCCTTTGTATTCGTGGACATTTGGGAGCTAAAGGCAGCCGAAAGTGGGACTAAGCACCCCACCTCACTTCATACCGTTGATCGAGAATAAGTGGAGCTTTACTCCCGCATCCCTTATGCGCCGTTCACATCGCGTGTGCATTCCACTGGGTATACCTTTACCTTTTTAGTTTTTATATAATAAATAGTAAATTGAACTTTAGTAAATTTCATCTAATTTGGTAAAATAGAATCTACAATTTCTAGCAAGTGCTTATGAATAGACCGAAATCGCGATTGAAACGTTATAGAGCCCAATGGAGAAAACTGGGTCGGCCCTCTTCTGGGCCGAAGCCGGTCAGGGTCGGGCCGCACTCGGTTGCCGATCGTCGGCCCGACAACCCCAAAGGCAGCAAAAACCTTCCAGAAAAACGCTCATTTTGGCCGGCGTCGACCCGATCATTTCCCGCCAGTCACTGTCGGGCACCAGGCATTGGCCGCCATCGGCACTGCTAAGACGACCCGCATATCGCTATAAGAAACTTGTTGGTTTCTTGAGACAAACAAAAGCTTGAATGCTGTCTTTCGTTTACACACAGTTAGTTTCATTTTATCCATTGCTCTCATGATTTACAGTGTTAATTTTTCAACAGTAAAAAATCTCACTGGTTGCTGTGAGGTTCGAACACAGGAACGTTCTGCACTTCTTGTTGGTAGCTCGTCGTCTTATCCACTCATCCATGGATCCACGTTGTGAGATTGCTGCTCTTTCACGGTATATGTATGAACAGGCAGTCTAGAATGGAGTTCCTTGTTCACAAATAAAAATAAAGAATACTTTCCTTTCTTATATGCATGTTTTTACCTTCAACATATTTATCATCGCTGCACTATTACATTTTTATTTCTCAAAAAGTGTAATATGTCGTCTTAGAAAACACACATCAAGCAAAATCCATGTCATAGATTAAAGCTCTATTAACGAAATTAAATATTCGTTGGAATATAGTTTAAAATTCAATGTTTTCAACATACAAACGAGAGCATGAAAAATATAGTTAATTTCATTGTATTTCCTTGCTTTGTATTTTTTTAAAATAATTTTCAATACAGATTTCTGTAAAAAGAAAAATGAAATTAAGAGATAAATATGTTTTAATGTAATAAGCATATTTTAATATTAGAGAGTTTGAGCCCTCGGCCAGAATTCGGCCCATACAAATGCCGCCGCCCAAATTTCAACCGTCGGTGTAGAGTTGGGTTCCAAACAAGTGCCGAGTGAAGCCCGACGATCCTAACTGACATTTGGAATTGATTTTTTAATCCCTGTAATGAAGAAATTAATGGCTATTGTAGATGTATCGTGACTATCACTGATATTAATTGCAATTGTTTTCTGCTCACTGTCTCATTTAGTTGGTGGCCCGCCTTCTTCTCGACTATTCTTGCCGTCATATTCCCGCCTTGTTTAGACATGTTCGACATTTTCCTCTGTCCCAACCAAATCCCAACCCCATAGTCGGAACAAGGGAGGCAAAAAACTTTCCCATCCTTTTGCCAACCATTTTCACAAAATGTACTGGTGGGATTGGTACACTGCAAGGATCAGTTTAAGCTAGTTAGATCACTCCTAACATTTGTTCTTTAGGTCCTTTGACAACAAAATTTTTTGCCTAACGCGCCCATTTGGCATCGGACCACCGGTGAGCCGCCTTTAAATGCGAATTTTTCCCGACTGTCACACCCCCGAGGCCGGGCCGATGGCGGCAAAAATTGGACCGTCGGGGTTGGGGTGCATTTTCTTCATTGGGAGGCTACTGCAGATGGAGTACCTATCATAACCCCTACCATTTTTTTTTATTTTTTTTTTATTTTTAAGAAAATGATTAAAAGTTTCTTAACGTTTTAAACACGTTTCTTTTTTGCAGTTTATAAAAAACGTGTTCAAACAAAAAGAAACAAATAAAATATGTTTTAAACATATTATTTTTCAACCCTGCACAAGATGTCTTTGGAAGAAACGCCACCCGGCCAAAAAAAAAACGGCTGACTATTATATATATGCAGAGAGAGAGTGGGAAAGTGAGTGAGTTAGCGTGTGTGTGTGTTGGTTGGTTAGTTAGTTTGTTTGCTGTAAAATTGCACCGACAAAGTTTTGAAGGTGATTCCTCACATCAAAACAAGAAGAAAGTTTTTCTAACAATTTTTTTTGGAAATGTGCATAATTTCGGAGCTACAGATGCCTAAAGCATGGGGAAATGAATTTTAGAGCTTCACATATCTAACACCAGGAACAGTAGAACACCGTGGGCGGTATAGTACTCTCATTTGCACTATCCAAAGATGCATATAACAAAATTCCGCAATGAATAGCCCAAGGGATTTTTCAAAGGGAATAGGGGATTCCTAGAAATTCTCTGTACTAAAGATGGAACGAAATGAGCATGAATGGGACGGTTTATTACCAGGAAACAATAATTCGTTTGCGCCAAGTCGATATCTTAAGTAGATTCCATACACCAAATTTTTTTCTAAAAACAAGGCACGGCTGCATAAGAATCAGGAGTAAGAATTGCATAATTTCATTGAACAGTTTTTCTTTATCAAAGAATTTGAATATCATTGTCCGATTGGATGTATTACATATGTCATCTTTACTCACGTGGGAAGTAGGTTTATTCATACTCATTTCGACCTACTTTTGCTTCAGATATATTCCGAAATTCGCTACTTTCTTTGGGGAATCTTTTGCCAGCCCATTATGGAAATTTAAAATATGCATTTTCAAATAAAGAACGTTTAAAGTCTTTGAGGGTCCCATACCGCATCAACTCTACTGTTCATGGTGTTAGAAATATGGAACTAAAATACATTTTCTCACGCTTTCGGCAGCCTGTAGCTCCGTAATTATGCACATTTCGAAAATTTGGCAGAAAAACTTTCGTCTTGTTTTGATTTGAGGAAATGTCCAAGGACGCCAATACCGGGGGGCTTGGGGGAAACTGGCCCGGCCAGGCCTGAAGTGGGTCCCCTTATTGCGGGGACCCAAAATGCTAAGTTGAAGTCGGTTCTATTTCTACAGGACATGGACATTGTATTTCTACAGGACATTGTTTTCCCCTTCTACTAATGCATATCTTCCTTTGGCAAATCTATTTCATTGATAAATCCCACATCTGAATTGCCCCCCAAAAATTGTCCATTCAGGACTCCCCAAAGTTACACAGAAGTCGGCGCCCTTGGAAACGCCTCCCGAAGTTTGTCAGTTTAACTTTAAAATACTCTCTCTCTCTCTCTCTCTCTCTCTCTCTCTCTCTATATATATATATATATATATATATATATATATATATATATGAGCTCCTGCGTAGCCTAGTCGGTAGCACGCTCTACTTCAGTGCGAGCGGTCCCGGGTTCGATTCCCGGTGGGGGATCAAAATTTCGGTGTTGACCCAGCATCGTGAGGACAATTGGGGAGATGCTGTGACAGCTTCGGCTCTCCTCTCCCAACCCGTCTGGTCAGCGTGGGAGCAGTAGACCAACTCCTCCCTTCAGGGAGAGGCCTCATCCACTAGTGGATTGAATATGGCTGTGATATATATATATATAGTAGGTATGTCATAGACTTGTTCTAAGGAACGTTGTAAACTAATAGATTTCTTGCTGATTTTGAACATATAACCGAATTTGGGAATCATAATCATATTAAGAAAGTTACGGAGGTAAAGTGACAGTACTAACAACATGGATATTTATACAGTTCAAATGCCTACATTGCGTTGCTTGTGTAGCATGGTGATTAGAACTTTACGAAATATCTTTCTTAAATAATTCATTGAAAAAAAAATAGTTGGCAAAAGCAATTACTGTAAGAATATGTAACGGCTATGGTAAAAGTAAAAATCATAGTTTTGGTTAATACACTTAATATATGAGTTCGATTTGTGACCTTTCCATATCTACAAATAAAACGTTTTTGCGAGATTTTATTGTTGCTTGAAACTTTGACTGCTGGTAAGAGTTAAGTGATGTTGTAGAACGATTATGTATTATTTAGGACTGTTGGAGACTTCTTCAAATATCTTGGAAAAATATTTTTAAATCCGTGTCCCGGTGGTAATAGAATATAATGAACATTCCGAACTGTGTTTCACATCAAGATATATCTATACGCTAATCAAGTACAGAGAGTTATCATCTATATAACTGTGTTAATGGTGTAGTATAGCGTTCTGTCACCATAAGATAAGACAATACACTTCTTTATGCTTGATCTAACCACCGTCATTTATAATTGCCACATCTTCTTGTCTTCCGTACTGTTATCGCTGATAAAACACCGGTTTGAAGCTATTAAGCTGAAACTTCGCGTTTTCCCCTGGATGGTCTCTGTTAAATTAGGCTGTGAATGAACTAATTCCGTTGTCATTAACTGAAGTAAATGCCCAACTCCACTTCAACGCTTTCGGTAAACTGTCGCGCAAGTTTCATTTGATAAACAATATCAGTAGAGAAACATATCCTCAAATATATCTGAATGAATGTATGATCAGTATACATATCCACATCCTTGGACCTATTGGGAGGAACTTTGCACGTTTCCACATTTGATAAGGAAGACTTCTCTTTCCTTAAAAGTATCTAATGATATCTTTTACCTGATTTAACATCTTTTATTTTCTTATACTATACAAACAGCTCTGTTGTTCTGGGCTGTACGTGAGAAAGGGTTTAATCCTAGGAGTATTTTAATCTCGAGGGTGAGTAGTTTAATTTAGGATCCGGGACTTCAGATATATGTCATAAGGAGCTCTGAAATCCGAATTAAATAGTGCTGTAAGGAATGCATGCAGGGAACAAACTTCAATATTAGAGAAACCCAAATTTAAATTCGGCGACGTTGCCAAACGCACACAATTGTAAAGAAAAATAAGATTTACTAGTAACAAAGGATGCTGAGAGGATGACAAATATGCGTCCAGCCAACCCACTTATTTATTTTATTATTTTAAAGGAGAGAATATTTTTATTTATGTTTCGCTAATTGCAAGTTCATAACAGCCATAATAAGGTAATAAATGACTAAATTTCCAACACTGAATATGTGTTGAAACTAATCAAAGATGACTATATTCTTATACTATTGCGCGATAACTGCTTAAAAATCAATGGGAAAATACTTCCCATGTGAAAATGAAGAAGAAATTCCTTGCAAGTTTGAAACACTGTACAATAGCAGGAAAGAAACAAAGTGGGAATAAGTAAACCAAATCTTGCTGACAATATTGTAAATACAAGTATATACACAACAACTTAATTCAATATCACTACATTCTTGTTACAAGATTGTCTTACAAGTTGATAGATTCATGTAAGACAAACGTCCGCATATACAGGGTCTGTTCAAAAAGTATTGGGAGTAATTTTTCCTAGCCAAGGGGAAGAGATGTAGGGTAGTCTCCGTGAGCAGGGACGTTGGTAGGTAGTGTCAGCAATACGACGCGACCCGGCTCAGTTGCCTCTTTGTCTTTGCAGAGCGTGTATTGCGCCCGGAGAGAGCAGTTGTTTTATGGCGGTGTCAGGGATCAAATGCAGCGCACAATTAAACGGTGGCATGCGATCAAGTTTCTGGCGAAGTACAATGTTGGCAAACGCTGTCTGTCTCCCGATAGTGATATTGAGTATTGGCAGTGAAAGTGTTAAGACACGTGAATTTTTCGCTCCGCTAAATCAGCATTTTTCGGAGGGAGAAACGTAGAGGACCAAAAAAGTGAGTACGCAAACTTGTTCCTTATAAACTCTAATAGATTTTCAGAAAGTGTGAACTATGCGCGATTTTTTCTACGGAAGTTATTAAGGTTCCAAAATTTACATGTTAAGTATATGGGACATAAAGTGACGGAGAACACGTTGGCATCGGAGGAAGCCACATCAACAAGGGCTTCTGACCGAGTCTTTCCGGTGACATCGACTCTCCTTAGCTGTTGCTAGGCAAGAATTTTTACTAAGTCCCAGCCACTAGGACCAAAAATTTTTCCAAATCTTTTGTGTATATAGTTGTATATAGCAGCATGGAGGGCTAAAGCCTATATCTCTGGTGCCGCTTGGGATGAGGGTCTGATGTTTTGGGAGGTCGATGACCTCACCCATAGGGGTCACTGCCCCCCCCCCGAAATGTTTTTTGTCCAGAATTCGATGGGGATCATTTGGGGTGGCCTCCCCCTGTGGTCACCCCCCCCCCTTTTTTTTTTACATCGGCCTCTTGGAGTGTTTGTCCTCTGACCTGCGGTACCGGGGATCATGCTGTTGATCGTTATTTCATTTTCGTTGTCGTTTTTTCTCGTGTGTGTATAAACTGTATAATATAAACTGTGACTTTGTGAGTTATAAATTAAAAAAAAAATGTCTAAAAAGGGTACATTCGACCACGCAGATGTCACAAGAAGTGGACTCGCAAAACTGGAATCGGAATGGAAGGGTTCTGTTGATGAGCCAAATATAAAAATTCCAAACAACCCATTCTTCTTAAAATTCCAGGAGAAAATTAAAAATAAGGAAGTGAATCCGGGAAAAGTAAGATCGGCTAAAGAAGACCGTGAACTTAAGCAAAAAATTGTAGACGAAGTGTGGGCAGAGTGGGAGAAAGTAAATGGAACACCAAGGACCCCACAACTACGCATCAGGAAGGGAACCGTTGATCAAGGGGAGTTAACATCAACACCTACAGCATCAAGTGCAGACGACGAGACAACAAAGAAAAGAATGAGAACTCCAGAAGAGGAGGATTCAAACAAGAGGCAGAGACAAGAAAAAGAAGTAGAGGAAATGAAGCTAAAGCTGGCACACATGGAGGGAAGAGTTGTGGAATTGCAGCGGAATCAGGAAAAGCTAGAAAAAGAAAATGCGCGTCTCAGAGAATGCGAACTCAAATTAGCACGCTGGGAGGCGAAGATAGAGGAAAGAGAAAATGAGATTGACAAGTTAGAAAGAAAAATAAGAGAACTAGAAGATGAGGCAATTACGGGCAGCCTAAGGATAAAAGAACTAGAAGTAATAGGCAATCAACTAGAAATCAGGAAACTAGATACGGAGGAGAAGATGGCAAAACAAGAAGAGGAAATAAGAAATCTTTGTAAAGAGAATGGAAGTCTACGAACGAAACAAGAAACAACAGCTGTAGCACAACCAGTGAGTTTCGCCGACATGTTGAAGAGGGACACCAAAATATCAGAAAAGACTAAAATGATTGAATCAAACAAAAGAAACACCAAACCGACCATACTAATTAAACCAAAGGAAGGAGAAACAGTAAGAGACATCAGGATGAGACTAACGAGCTTGGTCAAGAGAGAGGATAGAATTAATTTTCAAATGATTCAAGCAAAAACAGCATTGATCCTGCAGATGGCCTCTACTGAAGATGAGGAGAGACTCAGAAGCCACCCGGGAGTGAAACAAGGACTAGCATTGACGGATAGGAGTAGCAAAAGAAGTCCATTAATGATCCTATACGGAGTCCCATCGGAATTAAAAGAAAAAGAAGCCGTTGAAGAGCTCATCGAAAGAAACCTGGCAGACATTACGGAAGAACAAAAACAGCTAATCAAACCCAGGTTTAAAACAGGACCCAGGAACCAAGAGAGATACCACTTGGTGTTTGAGGTGCCTAGACAGGTGAGGGAAACCATATTAAGAAACCCAAGAGTGTACATTGGCTTTGAGGCCACGAACGTTAAGGACTTTTTGACGGTGACAACGTGCATGAATTGTTTTGACTATGGACATATAGCAGCCAATTGTAGAAATGACCAGAGATGCGGTTTCTGCGGGGAAAAGGGTCACAAAAAACAAGAGTGTAAAAACAAGGATAAAAAAGTCTGTGTACCATGCCACTCGAGGAAAAAACTGTGTGGGGCTAAGAGTCAGCAAGAGTGCCCACAGTATAAGTTAAGCTTACAACGAACAATCGACAAGTTTGATTATGGCTTGTAACTCTAGCCTGATTGAACTTGGAACACCGAAAAGTAAGAAAAAGAACCCCCCATGCAGACAAAAAAGAAGTATAAATAGACTTATGGAATATAACAACAAAAAGAAAATAGAAAACATAAATAATTGGTTCAACACTGGAAACAAATTAACAACACCTAAATTTCTCGAAATTAAAAAAAGTTATATTAATATGGACCAACAACAAACAATCTTACATTTTATCAACCCGGATTTGGCAACGTTCCCCAGGGGATTTGCACAGACAGTGGCACTTTCCCACGACAATTTCCATTTGGAAGAAATGGAAATATACAATATAATGGTACGTGAAGATAAAGACATAACTATTTATCTATCTGAAAATCGGTATGGTTGTAGGTTCATGCACGTGAAATCAACTAGGGAGACCTTCTTGGAAGACCTCGACATATTGTTGGAAGTGTTTTCGGCCTTGAAAGGTAACAATAGAACAAAAATCAAAATCCCGGCTATAGGAATAGGACTATGGAAGAAGTCCCCATGCGACGTCTTAGAAGTGATGTTAAATTGGAAAAATAAAATTGAAGCAATTGGACTAGAAATGATTATCCAAGACGAATTTCTTTTCAAGACAATAGAGCAAGATTTGGAAAAACTAACAAAAGAAGAACATATACAAATAGAAACAATGATAGATGTAGCAGAATGCATTGAGACGACAGAAAGTATATTGGGGGAAGGGGAGCTGAGGTATGCGGAGAGGCCTTTGGAGGGGGAAAAACAGACTGACAGAGCAGCGAAGAAAAGAAAAGGATGGAGATCCTGGATCCCCAGACTGTACCGGAAAAAATCAATCAAAACCGACACAACCAGGGATATAACCTACGAAGATAATCCGCAACTGGACGAAAAAGAGCAAGACACGGAACTGAAGGTAGAGCTGGCAGAGAACGAACAACAAAAAGAGGAATTTAACCCTAACAAGTTCTACGAGAACTTAGAAGCTAGCTATAACCTGTCAAGACTGGAGGAGCCTTCTCTCCTAACTGCGGCATTGCGAATCGTCATTAGGAACATGCACCATAATGGAAAAAGTATAACCTTCCCAACGATCGAGGAAGTGGACAGGATAAATCTACGAGCAAGCGGAATCACGACGGATCCACAGGACTTACTAAAACTAATTCACAAAGTCTTTGAAAGACGAGAGGAGTCTCTGCAACTGAACAACATCTACAGGCAGTTTGTGATGGCTTATGGAAGGATTGTCTTCAATCCGTTAGAGAAGTTCCCGGCGTGCCACGTTTACACTAGACAACCGTAAAAAAAATGTTTAAATTCGTCCAGGTAAACCTGGACAGATCAAAACTAGCAACCTTAGAAATTAGAAGATATTGTGAGAAAGAGGAGGTGGACGTGGCATGCCTGCAGGAGCCATATACCAACAAAGGAAGAATACAAGGAATGCCTGTGGATGCTATGACCATCCTTCCGGAGGATCCAACACCGATGGTAGCGATGATCATTTTTAACAAGAACATAGAGGCTTTGGTGGACTCCAGAAATACATGCCGGTGGATCCAGAGTGTGGACTTAAAATTGGGAACAGCAAAATTAAAAATACTCAATGTATACTGTCAGTTTTCCTTTCCTGCTGACTTTTTTGTACATAGAATAGATAATATTTTGGAAGGGTTAAATGGGATGAATACTATACTTTTGGGAGATTTTAACGCGAAATCTCCACTCTGGCACTGCCCTAATACAGATGGAAATGGAGAAAAGTATGAAGATTTAATACATCAATACCATCTAAATGTAATAAACAAAGGAGACCAACCACTCACATTTCAGGGCAGGGCTGGAGCGAATAGTAATATAGATGTAACCTTAGTAAGGGGAAACTTCTATAATAATTTACAACATTGGACTGTAAAAGAAGATGTAACAACTAGCCAACACGGCGCCATCACCTTCGTGGTGGACTTAACAACGAATGGAAATGATAAAACAGAGATTGATGAACAGAACATTAGATACAACATTAGAAAGCTCAATAAGGAAAATTTTATAAAAAATCTGAAATTACCAGAAATAAATGATAATTGTGATTTAAATAACACTACAACTAAATTAGAAGAGGCCATTACGGAAGCAATCACAAAATCAGCACCGAAATTAAACAGAAATAAAAGAAAAAGAAAAGTATTTTGGACAAAAAATCTGGAGAAACTGAAACGAATACTAAAGGCAAGTAGGAAAAGCTATAAGGCAGCTGGTAGTCAGGAGTTAAGAGAAGCGCGATTGAACAAATATAGACTGGCCAAACAAAGTTTTGAAAAAGAGCTATACAAAACCAAAAGAAAAACTTGGGAAAAGTTCGTTAATGAAAATCTTGCCAACAACTTATGGGGAATCCCATATAAAATAGTTATGCACAAAATAAAAACCAGGGGCCCATTAAATAGCCTGATCA
>JAGDQP010018121.1:0-12543 GCA_022664845.1 Lepisma saccharinum
GCTAGCGCATTACTGGTGAAACCATTATTACTATCAGGTACTGTACAGAAACAGTACGTGAATCGGCATTCGCGTACAGAGGAGCATCCCCTTCTCCTTGTAGACACTGCTAAACACCACATGTGAAAAGACCGAAAAGTTACGAAAGAGAATCTGAGTATGAAGCATTCCTGCACTCCACATTTTCCACGGACTTAGCACCAGCAGACCATATATTTAAGCATTTAAGTCACTTCGTAAAAGACAGGATGTTCAAAAGTAGGGATAGTGCAGAAAGTGCATCACTGGAGCCACATTTGCCAGGAGCGATTCATAGTTTTCATAAAGTGAAGGATCTCTAAGTATTTCAAATCTACTATTTCCTTATCTCTTCCTGCTAGGTGGCAGCACATTAGTTCACTTAACTTAATGTTGTCTTCCCAAATTTAACTAAATTCTCTACCTCCATTTTTCAAACCTTCACGTCCTTTTTCATGAGAAAACATTAATTTTTATTATATATATTGCTTTTGACTATAGTAAGTTCCTCCATTCCTATATAGAATCACCCCTGCCTACACCTTTCTTCAGGGACGGGGTTAAGAGACTGACTTGTAAATGTAAATCTTTGGTAGAGAGGTATTACTACAGACAGAGATTGTTTGAATGAAGCAGATCAAAACTCAGAAGGAGTGTGAGGTACGAAAGCAGCCTAAATTGTTTCCGAACAGACGATACAAATCACGAAATAAACAACCAAGAAAAACAAAAATAGATTTCTTAAAGATTATTTCCATATAGCAAAATCAACTTGAATCAAGCTTGTTTTGGTCTTGAAATGTCAAGCCAACAAACTTGTCTTGTCAAGCAAAAAGGTTGAATCATGCTTGATTTTTCAAAGGCACGAAGTCCCCTTGTTTAAGCAAGGGATAATCAAGCTTGAAATTAGGTTGTTAGATCAAGCATATTTTATCTAGGAAAAATTAAGGTTGTATCAAGTTTGAAATATACTTGTCGTATCACGTCAAGGCAAAATCAAGGGAATTTCAACCTTAAATCAAGAAACAGTGCTATGTGGGTTGTGTTATTTTATCTTTAAAGGTCTGATAAGAATATCAGTACAGGTTGATCACATTTTGGTCGTATTTGTTGTTTAAAAAAATCTCAACGCATTCGTTTTGGAAAAGACGTCTCAGACGTTCTAAGCCTAACCATGAAAGAAAGTGTTGTGGGATCTATCTTTAATTTTTCTCTCTCCATAGTCCTCTGATAACACAACATCCTTATATCACTGACATTGAGAGTTTTGCCGAAACTGTAAGCCAACGCGTGAGGATTATATTGTCGTATCTGCATAGAATTTCAATGAGAGATACGACAGTTTTCAGGCGTCGAAACAGGCATCCATTGTACTGATGCCGACAGATGGATTTTTTAAAAAAAGATTTGGAAAAATGATGAAAGGCGGAGGGTGGCAAATCAGGTACATAAGATGGAAGTCTGATCAATTCATGAATATGAGCCATGAAGATGATGACTTTATGACTGGAAGGAGTGTAAAAGGTCCTGCCACGTTCGACAACACAATGCTGATTAACATTGGAAAGTGATTGTTCCTCTAATTGTCCGGACCATGACAACACAGAAATCCTCCTTACACAGGTAGTCGACATTTACTCTTGTCTTCGGTTTGTTCGAAAAAAAAAAAAACTCATTGGGATTTCTTCACTTTAGACAGGTGTGTGCATTTTTTCCATCCCTAACTAGGATGATTAAACAGAAAATAAAAATTACGTTGATATTTTTCGAAGACTGAGAAATCTCAACCATGAGGGTGAAGCTGGTGGGCCTTAAACTGATGGTGGTTAGCAATTTCCTGCCATCAGAAGAAGATGACGTCGTAAGGACAGGACCTAGTTACGTGAGCTCCGAACCACTCCTGTCTCGCTACAGTGTATCGAACCCAGGACCTCTTGGTTACAAGGCAGCGACCATTACAGATTCATCCACAATTCCGCTGGTTCACATTGCTTAGAGATCTTCTAGTCATAGGCCTGCCTTCGAACAGAACACCGTCATCATCAGCAGCAGAATTCTCATATTTTTAAAGGTACTGGTTAAATGATAAGCAATGATGGAATTTTGGAAAGGGGTCCCAATAGTAGGTCTACTTGTGAATGTTTATCAAATGAACTACCTGGCATTTATATATTATTTATTTTAGCTGAGAAATTAGAGTACCCGTAATTGATGACATCATACGCTTACGCGAGTATGGTTGTTCTAATTTCTCAGCCTAAGTAAACAATGTTAAGATTCCAGGTAGTTCATTTGATGGATATTCACAAGTACTATTGGGACCCCTTTCCAAAGTTCCCTAATTTATCCAGTATATATGAACAACTCTTTCACTCACGCGCAGCGTAGGTACTGAGGCTTCTTAAGAGACAGGATTTGAATGAGAAAATCATCACCAAATATTAAAATCAGGACCTAACGAAAGGAAAGGACAAAAATGTATTATTAACCGTCACAAACTTTGAGTTGGAATTTAATTTATTCAAGACCTTTTGGCATCTTTGGCTCAGGGCGGGATGGGTTAAAGTAGGGTATGCGGAAAGTATCGGTCAGAGCATTTCTTAAGGTATCATCCCGAGATTCTATTAGTGAAACTACCCAGGTAGCATGTTTGCTTGTAACAAGGTCAGTCAGTTGCTTTGAGCTTGACAAGCTTGATATTGTTGAACTTGATAAACAACATGAAACAAACAACAACATAAGTGGTTTGTGTGAACAGCATTGTCGTTAGTTCTTGTAAATAACTAGCCTAATTCAAGCTTGTTGGAACATCTAGCTATGCGAAGAAGCTTGTTAAACTTGAAACCTACTTGCATTTTGTTTCGTTGGACTGCTGCGGTCATCTCAGTACGCTCATCTCAACAAGGAACAGAAAAAAAAACACTAGCAACAAATAGAGCACGTGCTGAAGAACCTGGTGAAGCGTTTTTTCATTTACATTAGTTTTTCTTTGTTAAGGGTATTTTCAACCTTGATTCTTGTAAACTAAACTGCTGTGTCTAACCCTGTTTTAACAGTTTTGGCTTGATTCGCTAATCTTGCATTTAGTTGTCACTCTTGTCGAAAGAAGTTTGATTCACTTTTTGAGTCAAAATTGCTATGTGGGTTGTTTATGCTTGTTTTAAAAGGAAGTCAGCAATAGGCTATGAAAAGTCTGCAATTGTAAACCGCATTCACATGTGTATATATGGCTTGTATTCTATCATATGCAATGTTTACATCACGTGCTCAAGACGTGCTATGTAAAAAAAAAATGTTGTCTTTTATGTAATCACTTTCACTGGTCTTGCCTCAAGAGAATCCATGCAGTGAAGAAGACTAGTTGAAGAGTTAAATTGAAACCTGTGTGTACAGCTTCTAAACCATCCATAAAAAGATACCACGTAACACACACATTGTTTAGTAGTTAAGGAAGCTATAACCCGTTACCGCTAATGTAATATTGCGGAGGAATCCATCAAACGAAAAGTGTTGTTACACTTACAAGCGTGGGCTGTGCACCTAATTCCATTTTAGCCTACTTTCTGTTAAATACAAAAGTGAGACAAAGGAACTCTCTCATTTAATTTGCCTATGTCTGTGTTTGTCCCCGCTTTTATCGGACCCCCACCCTAATCCTTCCCAAATTTCTGGTTCTCTATTTTCTTCACTTACTCGGAGAACACACGGACTGGTATGATGGAAGGTGTATAATAATAATAAATCACAGCCATATTCAATCCACTACTGGATGAGACCTCTCCCCGAAGGGAGGAGTTGGTCTACTGCTCCCACGCTGACCAGACGGGTTGGGAGAGGAGAGCCGAAGCTCTCACTGTGATCGCCACTGTATTTTATTCACAGCAGCTCCCCAATTGTCCTCACGATGCTGGGTCATTTCTATATATTTTCTGAAAGAGTTTAGCGAGTGAAGTCGTGTAGCATGAATATCAATTAACTCAGCAAATTCAACCTCTGTGGTTTGCTGGAAGAATTACAGCTGGAAAAGTTCACTAAAATTGCAGCGACGCACGAAACATAATGATAATGATAATTTTGTCTGCCTTTTGCTTACAATTAGTGGCTCTCCCTCAGCTAAGCATTACAGTTGTCACATAAAAAACGCATATAAGAACAGAAGTTACAAATTACAATTAAAATTCAACATGTTATATAAAGCTATCATTTAGAAAGTTTTCCTAAATATAACACGCTTTGCTTAACATTAATTCTCGTAGAGCTTTCCGAAATATTTGACCATCAGCTATATCTTTAAAACTTGCTGCTATCTTATTATATAGTCTAGTACTATTTACGTATACTGTTTTTCCAAAATTTGCATAAATTTGCTGAATTACATACATGATCATATTTTGTCGGGTATTATGGTATACATACAGAATAGAACGGTATATATAAAACTAGGAAGAGTTAGTATTTTATAGTGCTTAAGCATCTTTTACATGAACATCGATTTGACAATTTAAATATTATTCTTATAATTTTCTTTTGTATTCGAAATGTACTTATGTCCTGTGGTGAATTTCCCCCCAAAATAATACCATCATTTAATAACGAGTGAACCTTACTATAATACACAGACATTACAATATTCATACAAACACTATCTTGTAGTCTGCGAAATGCAAAGGAAAGAGAGCTCAGGTTATTATTAAAATATCCAATATGGATGTTCCACGATAGATTCTCATCAATATATACACCGAGAAATTTAACTGACTCTGATTGCTGCACCTCTACATAGTGTATAGTCACATGGGCATGGGAAGTTCTTTGACCCGGAAACCGGAATCTTATAATCGCAGTTTTCCCTATGTTCATAGCTAATCTATTATTTCGTAACCAGATAACAAGCCTTTCCATAGTGTTTGTAGCATACTCTGTTATATCATCTCTTGTTATAAGTATGTTTACATCATCTGCATACAGTGTTGATTTGGTAGGAAGTAAATAGGTTACTAAATCATTATAATAACTTATAGTAAATAAAAGTGGACCTAATATTGATCCTTGTGGGACCCCTTTGATATCTTTAATGAGGATGACTGATATTTAATCCTCTTACCACTTTCCTCTCTGGTAACAGAAACAATTTGATTTCGATCAGACAAGTATGAAGTTAGCAACTTATGTGGCAATCCGCTGATCCCATAAGGATATAATTTGTTTAACAAAATTCCGTGGTTAATGGATTCGAAAGCCTTCGATAAATCAACAAATATACCTAGAACATTCTCTATTTTAGTGAAAACCCCAGCCACATCAGCGATGAAATAAAAAAAAATGCTGTTTCATTTGATTTCTGATGTTGAAAACCATGTTGGGAAGGAAAGATTATATTATTTGAAACAAGGAAATTATTTAGTCGCACTCTCATAGCTAATTCAAATATTTTTGAGAAGCAAGATAGTACAGAGATAGGACGGTAATTATTTACTTCTGTTTTATTGCCTTTTTTCTATACTGGTCTAATCTTAGCCATTTTTAGCCACGAAGGAAACACTTCTGTTTGAAAGAGTGATTTATTGAATGGCACAGGTGAGTTTCAATTAAAGGCAAACACTCCTTTATAACCGTTGTTGCCGACTGCCGTATAAGCTTCGGCAGTGGGGACCGAACGTATTACTCGGCCCCCCTGGAAATGTAATTAGTAATATTAAAAGCGAAAACAAATAGTATGCTAAATTAAGAAAGAAAAAAAAAGTACAAAACCTTGTATAATGAAGAATATTCTAATTCTATCAAATTTGTTGAAAAAGCTATTGACCTTCTAATTTGTCTCTTCGTTTTATCCCTTGCAGTTTTGAGACACCTCAGATCCTTTTTCAAAATTCCTCTGTTAATTAGGAGGTTCGTAGTTATGTATAATAACGGAAATTACTTATTTTCTTAAACTACTGCAAAAGAGTCTCTTTATGTGATGAAATCACTTTCCATTCATTTGTGTGACCTTTGGGCTAGTCACGAACGTACGCTACGTAAAAATAAACAATGTTTTATCGACTTTCACTTTCTATTTCTGATTAAGCCAGCAAAGTGGAAGGACGGGACCTACAGGTTTTGGTAAAATGGACTCCGAACCACTCCATTCAATAACCCTGGCGGGAATTAAACCCTTGATGGCGCGCTAACATCTCGGTTGTTGTATTCATATTTTGGAACAGTATAATTCAGATACTTTGAATTTCTTTTCTAAAGTGCATAGTGAAATTCCGCAAGTAAACAAATATAGATTTAAAAAGACACTATGGGAAGGATAGTTGTGACAGCTTGAAGAACATTTCCAAACCGAATTAATCGATGCATGTGAACAACAGGCCTGTTCGGAAACACATAACGAAGTCCATGAAATTTCACGATTTTTAATTTATTTATGGCCTTTAGGCATCTCAGGCCCAATCCGATGATATTCCCGATCTTAACGTCAAAAGTTATTTTCGTCAAGTTCGCTTCTTTCGTTGTTTTCGAACGCTTCAAAGCGTTGTTAATTGTTATGGTAACGATGGACACCAACTCACATACATTGCATACAGGAAGAATATACAATAAAACTTGTGCCACGACCTCCTTCTTGGAAAATGGCGACCCATTTTTTTTTCAATTTTTGCGGAAACTTGTAACCATTACATCGAAAAAAAAGTGACACTTTTTTCATCTGACCAATGCTAAAGCCGCAATATAACATCGAACGAAAGCCACTTTTTTTTTTCAGAACCAAAATCTTTAGATCAGTTAAAAAAATCATAAAAGCATGGGATTTGGTATAGACCTATAGGAAGTACTTGGCCATCGAAGTAACATATTAAAGTTCCCGTTCATATCCGTTCAAATCCAAGGCTTGTGGGATATTTCGGAAAACAGAGTCAGGGAAGATTTTTGCAGAGAGGGGGATATCCCAACAATTCCCCGCTTCAAATGAACATTGGCCAATTTTAGTGTTAATAATATTAATAGTTATTAAAGCATTATTATCCATAAACACGTAAGTTTTTAAACAACGAATTACAGGAATGATGAATGTACTTTTCTACAATACTGTAGTAAGCTCCGTTGGATTGTTTGTTGCTTAAGCTTCTCTGTCCTGCTCATCAATATTTTTGAATGATAATCTACCAAAAGTAGGAAACGCACTGAAAGGTAGCCTATAATGATGCTATTCGAATGGAATCTTACACAATTTAATAATTACTACGTGAAGTTATTTGATAATGTGTCAAAAAGAAATAAAGGCTAAAATAGAAAGCGGTTTTCACTAAGGATAATCTTTTCTTGGCGCCAATAACCAAACGATTTAGAAAAAGTTTGGTAAAATCATAGAGTTAGGAATAGAATAGAAAGGAATTTCATGACGTCACATAAAGCCGAATTTACAGCTCAGTAGCAGCCCCCATTAGAGTCTCTCTATACCGAATACTGTTCGTCAGTCGATGACTTTTTTGAAATGCACATTTCTGTCGTGTGACTACAATGTACAGCACAAAACATCAGGGACATTTTCAAGCATTTTACAATTGTCAGTTTATTTCGGAACAACTGTTTTATCGATCACTGATAGCTAGTTTGGAGGTTTCATATGACATGCGTGCTTCTCATTAATAACTTTCTCTTACCATAAGAAAGAATGAGAAGTCAATACTCGGTATAGAGGGCATCTAAATATGGGGCCAGTCAGTGTGGTAAAATATCTAATTCCTTCTGTCTCTTGGCTTCACTCCCCTTGCCCAGAAAATAGCCTCGCGCTATCTCTATTCTATTCTTAATTAAATGGATATAATGTTTTGTTTGTTTTTGTGCTGTATGGAGCAGAAATATGGACTCTACGGCATTGTTGCCAACACTAATCACTTAAAAATAGCTAAACACCAACCGAAAAGTAGCTAAAATCCTGTTAGAATTATACGTCTTTGTCACTAGAGCATACACAGAAGGTAGCTAAATCCCTATGAACACTATAGAAAAGTGAGAATCTTTACTAGCTCAATGAGTATTGAAAGTAGCTAGTTTTAGCGAAAATGTCGCTAAATTAGCAACACTGATCGACGGAAGAATGACGAAAGGAAATCGGAAACTTTTGAAATGTGGACATAGAAGGAATAACGAAAAAAACAGCTAATCATAGAAGATTAGTGACTGAGGCAGTGGTAGTAGGTAGGGTAGACGAACAGTACTGGAGGCAACGAAGCAGAGATAAATAAAGTCACCAGCCAGGACATTACCTGCACAGATATGAAGCTCTACTGAAGGACGCAATTGAAGACATGGTTGAAGGAGAAAAGGAAGAAATGAATGCAACTTCTTGCTAATATTAAGGAAGATAAATCGTACGCGAAGAGAAAAAGGAAAGAGCAAGATCAGTGTAAATGGAGAAAGCTTGGCGTGCTTGAAGACCGTGCAAGTTTCAGCGGAGACTAAATCATGATGATGATGTGACAAATTCAGTATTTTTTTAAAAATCTTTCTGTATCGTTGTTTTGTATTTCTTTCCAAACCTCTGTCTGCTCTTCTTATCAAATTCTCCCTCTGGTAACTGTAAGAACGTGGAGCTGAGTAATATGAGTTTATTTTAATAAAAAAGAATGGAAATGACTAACAAATGTGCTTCTATCAAGAGAACACAAAATAATGATTCAGTTTTGCAGCTGTCTCAAATCACCTCAAGCATGAGAGGAGTATTTGTCACACATAAAATAAATATCCCAGGTTAAGTGTCTTCTTATTCGTGTATGACTTGAAGAAAAGGTTCCGTGTCGTTTTCACGGTGTTTTTTTGTGTGAAAACTGCTCAAACTTGTAATGCCTAGCTTCCTTCAATATAATTAATTTTTTGACATATGAATTGTGAATCATGCGTTGCACAAATTACGAGTTCCGTCTCCGTGACTCACTCACGCAAGTGAAAAGGCCTACTGTTCTTTCTCTGTCGGTGTACCGTTGATCAGATGAACGAATAAAAATCGTAGTCTTCCTCGTAGCCAATCACAAGCGTCTTTTTAGTGTAGCTCATCTCACTCAGCATTAAAAGAAATACTACCTTACGAGAACTGATGGATAGGGGAAAGCAAAGACTAAAGAGGGGAAGAGAAGAGCGAAAGGAAACCACAAAACGGAGATAGGAGGAAGAGATGCACAGCTGGGAGTGATGATGATGACTCATTGAATAGTTCGTTAGTGCAAAGGCCTTCACCCATCATGAGAAGTTATTAGGATGTAGATAAGAGGTATTCTCTTTTTGCTTAAAAAGAAATATTTTGGATAGTTGGATCTATAGTATCAGTGATTTTTTTTGTTTTTGTGTGTGTGTGTGTGCTGCTTCGTGTGAGTGTTGACGTTCATATTTTTCGTTACGTATGGTCTGCGTGAGGAGTGTACACATACAACACACAAAGCTAAACATTGATAACGCACGCTGAATCGGGTCTTTGTGTGAAGGAAAATTCTGGGTGTGTTATTTAGCATTTGTTCACGTTTTGTTTCTCTTTGAATAATAATTGAGAGAGACTGTTCGATGTGTCAACGATGGTGTCAGCTAGTAAGGACATTAGAGCGTTGGTAGAATTTTATATCACTTTTCGTTTACGAATTATTGTTTTTTAAGAACTAGTAATTGTTCAGTATGTGCAAACTACTCTAGGAGCCGGTGAGAGTGATGTGCATTAGTTATTTACAAATTTATAGTTTTGGGGAAAGTATTGTACGGTAAGTTTTATTGAATCATAGATTTAGAGTAGCCCTGTGTTGTTCGTATATCGAGTCCGGAGATGAGGCTGTTTAACTATAATAATTTCGAATCGTTATATGATACCTTCTCTTCATCAATCATAAAGCGAACATGTTTCAACTTCGGACAGATCAGCAGTACGTATAAATATATAATTTGATGACAGTTGAGTTTGATTGTTCGGATGTATTTTACAAGACGCACTCCATAAGAAACGATTAAGTTCTGCATAGGTCGGCCAAAATATGTAAATTTACACAGGAGAAATTAATATTTCCAATGTGTTTGGAATGTTGAAAATCAAAATGCGGTATATCAACGTTTCGATACATGAAGTCGTGACAGGTCAAGAAGTAGATTGGAATATTTACTTGCTTCTGGCTTGGGTACGAGCTATGATGAAAACAAAATCTAATCTGTCTTCGCTCAACACTGAGTTACTTGTTAGTGATTGTTGTTATTCATTCGTAACACAACTCCATGAGTATTCGTTCGCATACTACAATGTTTGTATCTATTGATTACTTCGAGTTCGAATCAACGAAATAATAATAAAACGTGGCTTTTTGTAAAACTTTTTGGATTATTGGTTATCGCTAGGTGTACATCGAAGTACCTATGTAAATTATTTGCGCGGCAATGAATTGTATAAAGCGTACATACGGCTGACCTTAACTGTACTTTATCCATAATTTTAACTGGGAAAGTACCTGGGTACATTATGTATTCATAAGGTGTTGATTTCTCGTTTTAGAATGGTTTTATAATATTTCTAATATGAAAGACCTGTAAAATCGCTTTGCCCCTTTCGTGCAGCATGTAGAAAAGCGCTTTGGTACCCTCTGAATGAGTCAAGTGTTAAAAAATGTTCCGCTGTAGATAGTTCCATAATACATGCTACAGTTTTTAAACATATTTACTTGAATGCGTCCACAACGTTACTCAGGATGTGACGTCGGGGTTAGTGTAGTGACTTCATATTCGCGAGGGCCAGCAACCAACCGCCGTGACAGGTTTTCTCTGTCACAGTAGGCAAATGCCGGGATGGTACCTTCAACTTAGGCCCTTGCCGACGCCTTTCCTCTCCCCTATCCCTGAACCTTAGATGCCATATATAAATTCAAATTCCAGGATACGTACTTGCATTTAGCTAATGCACTACGTACTATAAACCCTAAAGTTTAGGAGCTACTCCATTGTAAGCACTTTATGGCCATTGTGCTCTTAATTTTTCATCTAATTTCGTATTTAAATTTTTGACTTCATATAGACCCTTGGTTGAAGTTAGGGGTGAGGTTCTGAAGTTGAACATTTCTTTTTGCAAAAAGGAGAAATGAGATAATTGTATGACTTGGAATGATAAGATGACTGTTAAAGGAAGTGAAGGCGAGATGTAAATGTGCTTGTTAGAGATAACTATTGTTGTGAAATGAGAACTACATTCTTGCGACTTAGTGCGAAGGATGCGTGAGTGATGCTCATCGCGTATAATGAAAAAAGTAAAAGACTTAACGTGACTTCAACTAACCTCTATTCACTCGGAGATTTTTTTTTTTTTGTGACAAAACACGTTTCATTCATAACACGAAGTTTCACAATTAGTATCCTTCCGCATAGCGCTATGTTTGTGCCTCTTGATCAACTAGAGAGCATATTTAACGAAGTAATAATAACGTAATTATCGAGTTCCTTTTCATGCCACTTTTTGGATTGCTGGTTGTCGCTAGGTGTTTAAAGAAGTGCATGTAACCAGAAATAAATATAAACTAATAAGAATTTTGAATTTGAATAAAGAAATATAAAGTCGATGTTAGAATGTCCACCAACTACAAAACTACAGATATGGCCTTGAGTATAGTTCAGTTAAAACTTCCCTTACGTAAGCTACAAATATGCTATTTCTAACAGAAACTGACCTAACTTTTCCTAATCAGAAGTCGGTGATGTATAAGGGAACAGATTCTGACAAGCAAATCATTTGTCAATTTGCTTCGTTCAAATCTTTGTAAGGTGGAAGCTGATTTCAGTCCATTCATTGCACCAAGTAGGAAAGTTTTAGAGTACAAGGGCCATAAATTTCTTAGATTGGGCAAATGTACAAGAACGTACTATTATGTTAGTTTATTTCATGCACTCAATGACTCAAGCTAGCGGTATTTACGCTGAAATGTCACAAAAAAAAAAAAAAATAGCGTTTTACGTCGGAAACAGAATAATGTTTCATGCGTCCGTGCTTAGACACATTATATTGTATCACAATACATCCTTGCACTTTGTGATTGGGTAAATACTGTTCCGTGGTCAAAACTGAAAAAATATCAGTTACCTTACATTTTGTTTCTTATTTTATTTCGTTAAGTGCTGTTTCGGATAAAGATTACTTTATCAACTCCAAATTTGATATTTATTTATGGCCTTTAGGCATCTAAGGCTCAGGTCGGGATACGGGAGAGGAAAGGATTCGGGAAGGTGCCTGATGCAACTGAGGGAAATCTTGGAAAACCTCAGTTAGATTGATCGGTCGCTGGGATTGAATCCATGACCTTATGAATTCTACGCCAACGCTGTACCACTGAGTTGCGGCTGTTCCGTTAATTATCTACACCAAATTTGAGCCAGCTGCCGTGCACCGACCAATATTATACGCTCAACAAAACTCGTTTTTTAAAAAAATACTTCCCTCTGGCACTTCCTTATGCACAATACGATAGGTACCGACAGAAAACCGGTTACGGAAACCACGCATGCAGCGGCTGTCAATTTTTCTGT
>JAGDQP010018121.1:12943-26060 GCA_022664845.1 Lepisma saccharinum
CGTCTGGTCAGCGTGGGAGCAGTAGACCAACTCCTCCCTTCGGGGAGTGGCCTCATCCAGTAGTGGATTGAATATGGCTGTGATTTATTATTATTATATATACACACGCATATCCCGACCCATAGAGAAGGTTCATATAGTCCTACGTATATCTTCGCCTTTAACCCTTATTACACTGCTTCATGACTCCAAACTTTTTGTAGTTTGAGTTTCAACGTTTCTACACACCTTCCTAACATCTGTACTTTCTTTGGAGTAGATGAAGTAAATCTTACCGCTGTTTGAAAATAGAGCACTACCAACTAGAAACAAATCCAGTTTAGGATGAGTACTGATTAGAATTTGAAATTTTATTTAGAGGCCTGTAGGCAACTTTGGCTTAGACCGAGGAGATAGTTATGAAAGAATTGCTGAGATGAAGAAAGTGGAAGGAGACGCACATTGGGTTTGGCCACTACAAAACCCACGTGGCACCGGAGATCCCGCGCACCATGGGCGTAGTACGGTTAGAGTGAGTGATTTTTTTTTTAAGGATACTCTAAAGCAACGATCTCCCACAAAAGAATTTTCTTTTTTGTTCATTGTTATAGGTTTCGATATTCACAACAACAATGGAGCGATTTCAACAATGAAGGAAGGGAAACGAAAATAAAAAATCGACATCGATCATTCTCTTGAATTGGTTATGAACTTTCTTCCCTGAAAATTTGAACTTTCTAGGCTTGAATTTATAGGAGCAGCAAGGGAATTTCGTGCAACGATAAGAATACATTAGACATATATGGAGATAGTGCTGCCATCTTTTGTTGGAGATCGTTGCTTTAGATTATCCATAACGTCCTAAACGAGCTGATAAGCTTCTAAGGACGGGATCTACAGTTTTTGGTCAAGTGGGCTCCGAACCACTGCGTTCAATAGACCCCAGCGGGTTAGAGTAATGTAAACCAACCAGATCAAGCATAATGTAAGCTTACCTTAACTAACATTGGCTAGTTAATCCGACGAATTTTTGAAAAGGTTTCAGTACAAGAAACATGCTTACCTTAATCCGGAATCTAGTCTTTGATTAGTTTACGGTGTATCAGCACGCAACACATTCTTCAGCTTCTCATCCGCATGTTCTTTACTCGCCTCAGTTACTGCACTATGATGACGTTTCACTGCTTTGGGATTAACAATCAGTCACAAGATCCTAGCTAACTACGAATTCATAGTTGTTTTACGAAAACACTTGCCTACATTCTCAACGATTTACACACCACATATATCGTCTTCCGAGTGTTGGCGTAAATGGATGTTTCTCTGTATGTATGTTTAAAAAAAAAGAACATCCTGTATAAAGACGCAGATGGTAATACAGTATATAAGCCTTAGATGCCTAAAGGCCATAAATAAAATTCAAATGGAGGTGGTAATAAAAGAAAATCTCACAGAAATGTCTTTTACAGTATTGGAATTAATTCAGTTTAGGGTAAACATGATCAACTTAACCTATCGTTACCTAATGACTTTCGAACAGAAAGCTGAAAAAGTTGTTTTAATTGAATTTTAATTTATACTTATGGCCTGTTGGCATGCTTGGCTAAGTCGGGATGGGTTAGGTAGAGGATGGAGATGATATCATCCATGACCATAATGTACCATCGAGGCATTTATTTCGTGGAACTGAGGGAAACCTTGAAAAACCTCAGTCAGGGTAGTCGGCTGTGAAGAATTATATATAACTAGTACAAAGAAAAACCGGGAGGGCAATTTAAGGTAAATTTAAGACAAATGAAGGGGGGAAAAAGGATAATACTTACAGCTTATAGTTTCGTATTAGATCACACGTATAAAAAGTCACTATATTTCGTGTATTACACGTTTTCAAGTATACAGGAAGAGAGCGAAGTTCATAAAGTACAAGTTTGAAGAGATCTGAGTGAAGTGATGGTGCTTTTCAGTGTGAGAGTACCCAGACAAAATGCTCGTTCCCAACATCTTTTCTACCTCCCGAAACAGAGATTGAGTTTGATTCAGTGATATTTTATGTACCGGTACATATTGTCAATTATCTTCCGGCGCCACCTGATTTTTCCCTAAACAAAAGAAAGTTCCTAACTAAATGTTATAAGTTAATCTAAAGAAAGGAAAGTCTTGTTTTATTGTTCTTGTTGTATATTAACTTTATTACAAGAACGGTGTAAAATGGCGTTTGCTGTATCCGTGCTGTTTGTAATAAATAAAGTAATTGTTCAGTTCAGTCTTTCCACAAGCTTATGGAATTTATCTTGCAATATTGTATACGATGTGATAACTGCTACACGAGATCTAACGGGATAATATGGAAATGTTAGTTTTCGTTTTTTGTCCAAAATACAAAATGCGCTGCACAAATAGCCGTATTCATGCTATGTAAAGGTGCAGTTTCGTTTAGGCGATGGTCGTATGCAGTGACCGCATTCCGTGAATGCGTGCTATGGAAGCATGTAGTGGGGTAGTTTCGTTTGTCCATTTGACGCGTGCGCGACCTACACAATCATATGATTAACTTTTTGTGCATTACAAGTTTTAAGATCTTTCTGTAAACAACATTTTTCAGAGTATCAGAATTTTAGACATGATTACAAACAACTACAATAATAATCTAAGCAGCATTTTAAATTAAACTCAACTTTCGTTCAATATAAAACAATAGTGTTACTTCAAGCTGCTGTAGTACCCTGCTGCCATCTATTGAGCTCCAAAGTTACTACACCTGTGCATGCATTCTCTTTCTTTCGGGGTGTACCAACAATTTCATAGCATTTTCGTCCAATTCTTGACGTAGCTTTTAATCCTCATCTCTGCTGAAGTTCATATTTGGACCAAAATAATTCCAAATTCAAAGAAAACACGAATGTGAACTGCACTATACTCTGCAACGCACGCGATTGCTGCAGCTTCACTGGTCTCCGAGGAGTCGTTCCAGCTGTTACATGCGACATTATGCGTCCGATGCACAAACCTAACCGACTGCACTGATTTCCCTTCAACGCGTCAATGCAGTGACGCGCGGAGCAGTTGCTTGCAATCATCGCACAAACGAAACTGCACCTTAAGTTCGTAGGTCCTGAAACTAGTGATCTCTTGCTTACGAGTTTTCACCTACTACCTGTTTGGGTAGAAATACAAATAATTTTTCCTGGAAAGGATGATATTCGGAATCAACAACCGGGGATAATATTCTCATGTACCAGTGAAAATCCCCACCCCAGGCAAATCGAATACGTGCTTTTTACTTGTAGGTTTTTGGAAAACGCGAAAGTCCTCTTCCAAACCACTTTTGTTTCTGAGTTCCTGAAGACTTGTTTGTTTTGCCTGTGGTAGGTTACAGAAAAAAAAAAAAGTTTCATACCTACCTAGTTTTCATTGAAATTCCCCAATATGTTTTTTGGGTTACATTTCGGTAAAGAATCAGACAACTTTTCCAGCGTATCATAAAATATAGCTGTTTTGGTCCCTATCATTAGCGTCTTCGGTCAGAACATGAACACTAATTATTGCAACCGTGTTCCACCATCAAGTTAAGTATCGTAACGTAGAACAGTCATTCATGTGCTCTATATTTTGCTGCTCAAAAGGCGCTAACCAAATAATTTTGTTTGTCGCTTTTTCCTCTTAAAGGCGTGGTCGTCCAATCGGACTTCTTGTATAATTTCTATGTTCATCCACTGTTTCTCAGTCTTGTGTACCACCGCCTGAAGAGCACCTGTTTTGTATATAAGGTTCGTATGTTCCTATTCCAACGTCCATTAATCCTGTAGTTGCCCCCTCCTCCCACCTGAAGCACTCACCATTCGGAGAACCGAGTGTAAGGCTAGTGTACCTCTGTAGAATGTTTTATTCCAGGAGAATGAATAGAACAAACACCTACACTATTTCTTGACATTATTCGGCCGTGTAGAATTGTTCACTCTACGACCACGCAGTAATGCAAAACATCCAAGATGCATACCATTGGTATCTCTGAGTCTTGTCCATGTCATTCACCATCAGCATCAGAGTAGGGAAGGTGAAGCTGCTTACCTTCACCATGATTTCTTGAGGGGGTCGGAGTTATCTTCCGTCTAGCCGTTGTAGATCCTCCTACTAACTGCAGAGCAACAATACTGGTTTTAGTTCGCTCCGCAATACTTCTGGTGTCCACCATATCTGGTGAACATTCTCCTATCCTCTATTAAGGAGGCCGCTGATGGGAGCTTTCGGGTGTTGGTTGTGTTTTATTTATTAGTAAAATGTCAGACATACATTGTGAAAATCTTAAAACACGTTTTATAAATTACGTGTGATTGGAAATAAGGTTTTTAGAAAGATATATGGGACAAGATAACCGGAGAATGGAGGGGACTGCATAGTGAAGAACTTCACGGACTGTACGATTCACCCAATGCGGTAGAAATAATGAAATCGCGACGACTAAGATAGGCAGACCATGTAGCTCGGATATGGGAGAAACGAAGATGATATTCCGTCGTGGTTGCAAAGCTGGAGGGAAAGAGACGAATGGGAGGACTATATTAGAAGAGTTCTTCGAGAGGTAGGTGTTCTGGATGAAAACTGACTTGATCTTTTCCAGGGTAGAATCCTATGGCGAACGTTGTTTACTGCGGCGATGAATTTTCGGGTTCTGTAAACCATTGAGTTAGTTAATTAGTTAGAACCTGTGGAAGACTTGGTTCAAGATGACCAGTAGCAGATCTCGAACCTGTGTCTCTCTTTCTGTACATATCTCAAGTCTACGAGCGTAGCCAGTAGATCACGGAAACTGGATGAATCAAGGTCAAGTTGCCGTTCCGTGTTGGATTCGTATGTAGCGATATAAAAATCGGCACACCACGCTTACCTGTGTCGATAATCTGTTTGATATGTGAAGAGATTTTGTATGACTGACTAAGATCTACAACCTATCAATAATAATAACGGATGAAGAGTATTTAGTACGTTTTCGAAATATTTTCCTTCGTTTTAAAACTATTCTTTTTTAAGTTTCGAAGTCAGTGTCCAACTACCATTTTGATAGTGACATTTCGTTTGAATTTGAATTTTTTTGCGGCTTTTAGACATATAAGGCCCAGGCCGGGATTGTAACCGATCATATAGCTCGATTCCATTTATTTTATTTATATTGTTATGAATTTCCGACGAGGATCCGTCGAAGCCAAAAGATCCTGTAATGATCCCGTTATCGTCTTTTACTTTTGTCGAGCTATGGAGTTGGTTGCTATCCCGCGATTGGTTTTCAAATTGTATTATGAAATTTAAATAGTTATCTTGAGAATATCGACAATATGTAAAAATCTCAAATTTACTTGTTAAGTGATTGGAATTTAGAAAAGTGCTTACAGTGTAACTGACCCGTCGTTTATAGTGACAGTGATACAGTTGGAAAGGGTCGGATGTTTGTTTATGTTATTAATATTTCTGCGTATAAAACAAGGATTTTGCACGTTATTTTATCAACAAGAAATGTTGGACTAGAAATTCTAAACACTACGATTTTTGTCAAAGCATAATTTTCGATTACTGTGTAATCTAATGATTTTCTATGGACTAAATAGTGATTTTCAAACATACTTTTTTTTTCCAAACCGAATTTATGAACTGTCGGGTTTCTCTCCTCAAGATATGTCAATTTTCAACTTGTGTTCGATAACTTGAACTTTCCTATCGTTTTATTGAAATAAACAATAGATAAAAAGGGTTTAACCATTTTATTGAAAACGCATGTAGTAGTAGCTATTATTTAAGTTAATATGAACGATAATGCTTTATGCAAATATATTTTTGAGATTACACTATCGCGTATATCTCAAGTATTCAGTAAATTGACTTTGATTCGTATTAAGGCGAGTGCACGTACATTAAACTTTCAGTATTTTTAATTTATGGATATTCACGTAATATTGTGTTCAAAATTTGCCACAGCGACCTTGTACACTGTGGGTCAACAATGTTGTCTTCCAGCGGATAGGTAGTATGTTAGAACTTTTGATTCTCTGATTCTCCTACCTTCCTCTTTCCGATGGAATACGACGAGTGTCACTAGTGCAGTTTTTGTTTACTGTAGGTTTTACTGTAGTGCGTGGCCCATTACTGGTTTGCGATAGCGTTTTCGATTCAATCGTTCTGAGAGGTTCAGAATGTTTTATTTTTGCCACCTATTCTTTTATTTGAGTTTTAAAGTTTAACTTGGTGATTTGTGAACGGGTTTGGATAAACTTTGATTTATCGCCTCCAGTTTGAAGTCTGTGTGCGTGGAGGCTTGGGGTACTATGGCATTCTCTATGCGGTGATGTGGGTCTCTCTCCGCTCTCTCCCTTCTGATGGGGTGGGGAATTCTTTCCTTCTCTACCCTCCCCCCTCCTTTTTCCATCGTTATAGCTTATGCCTATCTCTATACTATATTTCGAATATAGTTATTCTTCGGTAATCGTGTGTTCCCTCTTCGGGATTTTTCCGGTATTCGCGTGTCCTGTATTTATCTTTTTCTCGTACGTTATGTAGCCGTGGGACATGACCTTGGCTGGTGAAGTCGTGACCTAGCTCTCGTGTGATCCGTTTGAGTTGGTCCAGCTGGCCGGCTTCCAGTCCAAGTGTCATTGTGACTCTTTGCGAGCGTTACCCACCTGTCCACGGGAAAGTGATGCTTCACTTTCTTTCTTCTTACCCTTCTTTAGGGGGGAATCGATTGGTATATATATATGACACACGTAGGGGCACCTTCTAGTAGTGAAGATTGGCGAGACTTCACTGAAGAGCGTCCGGAGTGCTCTGTTGTTTAGCATTTGGGCAGTTTTGGCCCGGCGCTTATCCCGTTTGAACCCTTTGTGTTCTGTTTTGTTTATTTTTGGTTGGAGTGAGTGTCTCCGTGGTTTAGTGGTTGTGGTTGGTGTATATATATATATATATACACAGATACTCTTACAAGATAGGGGAGGGGAAAGGATTCGGGAAGGTGTCGGCCAGGGCCAATGTGGAAGGTACCATCCCGACATTTGCGTGGTGTGACAGGAAAAACCTCAGTCAGGATGGTCGGCCGCTGGGATCGAATCCACTACCTCTTGAATGCTATCCCAGCGCTCTACCACTGAGCTACGGCGTCTATTTAGTGACGTTTCGTAGATCTTAATGTGTGTTTTAAAAATATAAGAGGATGTTCAGATAGAGCATGCTCCTGAATTGATTCTTTGCTTTGGTGCGATACTTTTGTCCTTTTGCCCCTAAACTTTGTGAAATGTACATTAGATAAGGCAGCAGATTGTTTTGGTACTATCACATGTTGTTCCCTGGAAAAGACAACCTTAAAAATATGAGTAGCGTGAAGTTACACTGTTAAGGAAATCCCTCACCTTAAGTGAGGAAAAGTTGGCCTGTGATCAAAAGAGAATGCGGAAGACGAGAGTGAAATAAGAAGATAAGATTTTATTAAACGGAAGTGCTGTTATCTGCAGCCATTAGCGAAACTGAGTTGGAAGTCTTCGAATGTATCAACCTTTTTTTTTTTTTAACGGAAGTTAGATATATAGAACTATTGTTTTATGGAGAAATAGATTTATATCTTGTATTATAGATTTATCGCAAAGTAAATGTACAATCAACGCCAAAAATTTGTTCCCGGTCGTAAAATTTCTTCTCCAAATAACTTTGGAATGGACAGACCCAGACCGATTTTGAAATCAAATCGTTTGTAACTTACAGAAAATCCCATTCTTTTCACGTTCCAGGAGACCGTACTCAGATCGGTCCATTCATTCCACATTTATTCGACGGAAGACATTTTACGACTGGGTACAAACTTTTGTCGTTGATTGTATTGGATGTGTACAAATGTTCTACCTGTTTCTGGAGATGAAACAAAAAAAGGTGGGAAACACAAAAAGTAAGGCACCGCTTGCCATCTGTCTAGTAGGAAATTAGTCCAAAGTTGATAAAAATCTGGTTTAGAGTTAAAAGAGTTCCGTAATACCGTTTTCATAACCTCCTCATCCTTAAAAATTAACCGAGCGAAGATGGTCTGTAATGAGCGAAAATGTGGTATAGTCCATAAGGGCATTGTTGGGGGAATACACCGGATGGGGTAACATTTACCCACTAAACTTTAGTAATGTTTTCAATATGATGAAAGCAGCGTAAGGTGTTGTGTTATCCTTATAAAAGGTAACGCTTTTGTGGTTGACGAACGCTAGCCGCGCAGATATCAGCTCTCCTGCCAGTCTGACCCAACTATTGGCAGTAGAGTTCGGCATGTATTCCTGGTTAGGTGCAAGTATCTACCTTTACTTCTATCAATACACGTACCTTACCATCCAGCACTACAGCCCATTGTGGGCTTGGGTTTGAATACACTTGGCGAATATTACGGCAAGCTGCAGCCGAAGTGCTCCTTTTATCATACTCTTACATAAAAATGTTGGTGGATGTGCTCCTTATTGCTTATTATTTTATCCCGTTCAATACACGAGATACTTTAACACACAGAGCCTATACTCTACTGCTCCCAGCTTTCGTGGCCACCGATTAAAGTCGAGGCAGCATCTTCTATGATGTCAGTTATCCAATTGTGAGTGGCATCTTCAACATCGGTGGAATTTTTGTACACACCCAATACAAGTATATATTAGACTTTCACTTAGTTTGAATCCAGATTTATTGCTCTTAAGATGTTCTACCCTAGTTGATAACTAATTAACTTTATGGATTATGGAACTCGCAAGTTCATCGCCGCAGTAACAAACATTCGCCATTGGATTCTATCCTGGGCAACATCAAGCCAGTTTTCATCACGAACACCTACTTCTCGAAGATCTTTTCTAATATTGTCATCCCAACGACGTCTCGGTCTTCCCAATGGTCTCCTTCCATCCGGCCTTCCAACCACCCTAGTTGATGAAAGATTGAAAATAGAAACCATAGAGAACAGCTGGTAAGTTGAATGATGTCGAGGGCTCTGTCTCAAAGCAGATTTGTAAATCTTTGGTTGATTGTCGCTGTCTTCTATTGGATAGAGGCGAAGTCAAAGTCCTTTATTCTTTATTTCACATCCAGGACTCCTTACCAAGTACACATCCACCACTACCACACTGCGATTCCCAGCACATATGAATAGAACTATACTAAACTCTTTTCTTCTTATTTGCATTATGGTTTTTGTTTTTTAAATCCTAGGCTGTCTTGCCAGTGCCGGTACACAATCATATAGTGACCTTCATCACTATATCACGGAAGCTGTCACTGTCCACTGGTTTGGGGAAAAGCCCAAGATATGAAAGGCTAATAGTTTATTCTGTAATGTTTGTCAGACTGTTTTTTGGATAATCCTACATCGTTTTCTTCTTCACTTAAAAAAAAAAGTCATCAATATAAAAAGAAATGTCTGTAGATTTGCTGAGCAAATATAAATAGTCGTGGCACATAAATACATTATATTAGCTACGACAAAACACACAGTTAGTATTGTTATGTAATATTCCGTCGTACGAGCAGAGCAATGAAGATAACGGGGAGTGATAAATATCGAAATAAGTAGGGCGATTTTGATTTTTTCTTTTTACGTGTTATTTTTCGTTTTTTGTCTATTGTTTCTGCGTGAGTTTTTTTTTAAAAAAAAAAAGTAGTTTGAGCCACTTGAACAACATACAAATTGAATTTAGAAGTACGTTTTTATTGTAAAAATAAGTTCAAGTGATATGCGTTGGTAAAAGGTTATTATTAAAAGAATCCAGGAAAAAAGATGGTTTACATAATATTTTCATAAGACGGCTTCTGTTGTTGTGCGGTGTATTATCAATACATAATAGTCTCTTCGCCATATTTTCTAGCGTGTGTGGCACTTTCTCAATTAATTTCATAAATAAATGTTGTAATTATGAAATTTATTATACAGTGTGTCCGTGAAATAATGGAACAAACCTCGGAAGGTAAATTCACATCAAAACAAGAAAAAAAAGTTCATTTGAAGACATTCTGAAGTCTGCTTAGTTTCGAAGCTATAGGAGCTCAAAGTTAAGACGGCATCGTCACGAATGACGTCATATCTCGACGAGTAATGCTGCGGTTGTGATTTGCTAACCCGACACCGCTTATGACGTTATTTGTGACGATGCGGTCGTAACTGAGCGCATGTAGCTCTGAAACTACTTATTCCTTGAATTTTTCTTGCAAATCACCTCCAGACCGTTATTTAAGTGGCAAAACACCCTGTATAACAAAAGTAGCTAAAAAGAATGCCATCCATTTCCATAATTACCGTACTATTTCAAGTTTAAATCGTAATACTTGGTTCATGCATTACTTTTAAAGGAAAACAACACTTGATACATATTGTGTACAGTCGTCATGGGGTACATTATTCTACAATTATGACCTTGATGTATGATTGCTTATGTTAACATATTGTGTAAGGATATATAGACAGTGGATTGACGCATTGTTTTTTTTTTGTTTTTGTTGCAGAAGTAGCTGATGAATCGCAATGAGTCAAGCTCCGCCAGTGCCTTTACCTCGCGGTAGTCCTTATGACGAAAGAAAGTCAACCAAAAAACCCATTCCTCTACCTCGGAAAAGGGGACCAAAGCTCGTAGCAACAAATGAAGACAACAATAGTAGTATAGACACCTCTACGACTATCGGTACTCCCACCCAAGAAGATGCTCCTTGTCTTTTTAATAGAAGCGTCAAAACACTCAGGGATAGTTTTAGAAGTAAAAACAGCTCAAAATCATGTGAGAGCGGAAACGGAAGTGATAAAGGGAAATCTGTTGGAGGTTTGTTAGAATATTCTGTGCGAACTCTTGCGAAACGATTGAGTGTGAGCAGTAACCAGTCTTCCGGTGGTGCAGCAGTAGACAGCGAGAGTGTTGACGGGGTGGACACTCCAGTCGAAGAGCTTCCACGTGAGGATATTTTTCATTCCATTTCATTCCATTCGCCGTTAACTAACAACACCAGTGATCCTTTGGCGTACGATTCCTTAAACACCAATACTTCTACGGATGACGAATTTGATAACTTGTCGTCCAGAGGACCCCCTGTATATCCCCCTCCGCCATTACCCGATGAGTCCTTTTATGATGAGGTGCAATTTGGATCATCGGTGACGCCAATTGATTCCACGTACGATCCGTACTCCGGTTCATCTGTGAGTGCAAGTGATTCGAACACTGACAGTGCCAATATTTATGAAGACGTTGGGATTGGGGACTGGAAAAGTAATTTAGGAGATGATGAATCGGTGTCGTTTAGTTTATTTCAGATTAGTGATTCCGATTCGTTCTCTAACCGGAATTCAGTGAGCAGTTACGAGAACACGAAAAGAAGAGATATATTAAGCAGTGATTCGTGGAATTATTATGATGTCGTCCATATTGAGAATGAGGAAGAATCCGATCGAGGAGCTGACAATTCCGACACGTGTTCCAGTACATCAGCACCGAGTAACATATACGAAACAGATCCAACATGTGGCATAAAAGCAAGCAATGCTTCTTCCCCAGCACCTAGCGAACAAGATTTGTATAGTGTAATAAACAAACTCGAAAACTTAGGAAAGGATACTCAGAATAGTAACTGTGGTTCGCCAACTTCCATTGGAACTCTGAATTCAGTGTTATCCCAAAACGAATCTTGTGATGATTGGGAATGTCGAAGTTCTAGAAGCACCGATAGCGCCAATAGCATTGGTATTAGTGGTTTATTTAAGAAACCCGAGAAACCCGCACGTTCCTTTTCAACCAAATCCGTAATTTTTGAGTTTGATCCGCTATACGAGAGGATTTTTCCAAGCCAAATCAACCCCACCGATAACACGAAGAAAGAAGAGTTGAGTGATCTATTTAAAATCGAAAATATCGATAAATCGAACATTAACAATCAGGGGAATGACGACGGTCGCAAATCGCATTATGGGAAAATAAATAAAATCGCAAATGTTTTAAAACCTTCTAGTGAACCAGCTAAGTGTCCTCCAATTCCTCCGAGAAGAATCGATTCCATAACGCAGGAAAGTATAGTCCTAGTGCCTCAGACGGAAGTGAGTTCGAAACCGACCAGTACCGAAGCTTTGAACAATAGCACGACCAATAGTAACATTCCAGCCATTGTTGAAGAAGAACCAGAACCGGAACCGCCTCAGTCAAACACGAAACCAAATCCAGTAACAACGGAAGATCATGTTGCACAGCCGTCCCATTCATTATTAGATACCACCAATGCTGAAAGTACGTCCTCGGTATTGTTTCGTAATTCTCAGAAATCACGGTGGAGTAATATGAAACGCATCATCCGATCGAAAGTGTTATCAAATATTGAAAATATAGATGCACCGTTGTCTTTGAGTGCTGTGGCGCAACAGATTCGAGACACTGCTACAGGTCGCAGTGCTTCACCAGTTCCTCCTCGTCAGCACCAAGTAGCACAAAGCGTGTTTTATGATGTCAAAAAGGCACCTTCTGATGATCCTGCTTTGTACATACAACACAGCGGTAGTATATTTCAAGCTAATAATAATAGGAAAGATTTCGTTCAACGGTGGGGCGTATTGGGTGATGGGAAAATTGATTTTCTGCAAGATAAATTATCAGGACTAGTCAAGACAACAATTCCTTTGGAGAAAATTCTTAGTGTTCAGCTAATTTCGGAGCATAAAATTAGGTAAGTGTACACTTCATTAATATGGGTTTAGGCTAGATCTAAGTAAAGTAGCGATCATTGTTCTTCCCTTGCATGATTTTGGTAGGCTTTCCTACTCCAGCTTTTCTAGTTCTCGGCGTACTCTGTTTAAGGAGTAAATATGAGTAGGGTCAGGTGGGGAGAAAATAAATCTTTTGCTATAACTTTTCTCCGGATACATCCAAAATTATCATGAAGTAGTGAACCATATGAAGTTTAAAACTGTATGTGACAATGTTGCCGGATGTCTTTAAGTTTTGAGAAAAAAAAAATAAAAGATTGGGGCTATTACGAGACACCCATGGAGCTGTTGTGATTCATTAAAAGATTGTGGCTATTATGAGACACCCATGGAGCTGTTGTGATTCATTAAAAGATTGTGGCTATTATGAGACATCCATGGAGCTGTTGTGATTCATTAATAGGTTGT
>JAGDQP010018121.1:26160-37172 GCA_022664845.1 Lepisma saccharinum
CTATTATGAGACATCCATGGAGCTGTTGTGATTCATTAATAGGTTGTGGCTATTATGAGACATCCATGGAGCTGTTGTGATTCATTAAAAGATTGTGGCTATTATGAGACATCCATGGAGCTGTTGTGATTCATGAAGAATTGCAAAGCGACAGTACACGCAGAGTCCATGGGGCTGCAGTGAGACACCTATGGCCTTTGTGAATCACCTGTAATATTCGCACCTGTCAAAATTCCAATAAATAGCACCCAACTTATGATATCGAATGTAACACGACATGTAATTAAAGAAAAAATATTGTTTAAGGAACGTAGCGATAATTTAATGATACGCTGGTGGAAGTGTATAATTCTGGCTTAGAACTTTTTGTTATGCGTTGTTGTTACAACGACGAATAATTATTCTATCTCGTGTGAACCGGATACATGACCAAAAAGTTAGAAAATGCTGTTCTTACTTGTAAATGGCTTGTTACTTGTTACTTGTAATTGTTTTCGATTCATTATAAGAGTTTTTTCTTACCATGTAAACCTAAGTATTGGTTTCATTTGTGGTTTAACATTTTTTTTATATGTCAATTTATTGACACCATTAATTCTAAATACGTTTCTTTATGTCCATGAAGACTTAGCATAATATTTTGTACTTTTGGCACATCAAAATACACTCAATATTCGTAGCCTATCCAAAGAGATATGTCATATTAGAAGAAAACACTTCCGCCAAATTTGTAGCCGTATCATTATAGCCCTATCAACTGTATCACTTTAGACCCACAGTATTCAATTTGAGGTTTTATATAATACTATTTTGCGAAAGGGTTGACGATTTTCTACAGTAAATGCACAATAATGTGTATGGAATTCTAATTTACAGGACAAAAGGCATATATATTTTTTTGTGAAGAGAGTGACAGAAAAAAGTTTTGGATTTTCGAAAAACTATTTTTTAGTGTCACAGTAAATATAGTTTGTCAATGTTTCATAATTAGATCATCTAAAACTGTTTTTTTCCACTTACTTACATTACTTTTTCTGTTGTATCAGAATATCCTGACTTTTGCTTTCGCATAATATCCTGTCAGATTCATACAAAGTGGCTGACAGGAGAGTTTTTCATGCTCGAAACGTTGTACAATATTGCAATAATCCGCAGTAATGAGCCAATATTCAATGCTTACTTAAAATTAACAATTTGATTTTTTTTTATGTGAAGCTGTTTGAGTCAGTGTTGTTATATTGAACAAATATTTGACATTGGAAATTATTTACATATACAATTTTCTTTGAGTACATTCGATGGACTAATCTGTCGACATCGGCTTAAGCGCACTAGAAGTCTGAGAGATGATATATCTCAGCAAGAACTCTTTCGTGAACGGAAAAGTAGCGGGCAGGATCTGTCTCGAAAACTTATATTAGGAAGGCTGGCAATACGACTCAGATATGCTTGCCTCGCCCGTGCTGGGTTTAAATTTAAATTTTATTTATTATACTCTTTGGGAATCTCAGGCCGGAATAAGGTGGGGTAGAATATTGGAAGGTAGTTGGCCAGGAGCTAGTTAGTAGGTATAATCACAGCATTTACCTGGTGTGACAGAAAAAAAAAATTCTCAGTCGAGATGGGCGGCTACTGGGATCGTTCACAGGACCTTCGGATTGCTAAGCGAAAGCTCTACCAACCTAGCTACGGCTGCTTTGTATCCCGTACCGATCCCAAGTTTTTGCGAGACAGCGGGGCTGACTATAAGAATTACAAACTCGTCGAATATAGTTCTACAGTCTTAAGTGAAAATACAAAAACTGCATTCCAATATTTAAATCGGTATTTGATAAAGATTCAAGTTCTCATTTGGTTGTTGTTATTGAAGAAATGTAACCATCCCTGTCATGCATGATTCAAATCAGGAAAGTTCAAGGTTAACATGTAAGGGTAAGGACAGACTGTATAAAGCTTGCTAAGCTGCAGAACTCAGAAAAGTTTCAAGATTAACAATGTTGGTTGTGTTGTTTAAAGCAGTGTTTTTCAACCTATTTATATTGACGGACCAGCAAACTTTGTGGAAACTCACGGACCGGAAGATGCCAATAAGGTAGAGGTTCAGTGGACGTTTAAACGATTGATTCAGCCCCTTTTTCAGATTGTAAACTTTACTCTCAATTTAATGTCTGTCGAAAACTAATGAGTGTTAAATAATTGAATATATTAATTGGTCGAGGACCGGTACAACAATTTTGTGGACCGGCGGTTGAAAACCAGTGGCTTATAGAATCCAAAACTGTTTCGAAAATACACTTTTCTTTAACGGGGGGTCTTGTAAATCAGCTTCCGTGGATGCAAGATAGCGTGCATCGTAGATTTGCAGAATGGTAGATGACATAAAAGTAATGTCCGTATGTAAAATATTATTCCTCGTTGCTACCCAATGTTCATACAGCAGGGTTGCCAACATTAGAAAAGACGTGAAAACATATGCCTGAAGGTAAACAAAAAAAATTCATAGCTTGGCTGCTAATTGTGGTAGAACTTCCATCTTGAACTTGTTGTATAGTTAAGTAGGCCTATGTAGAGTTTTGGTAATTGGTAATGTTATAGGGAAAAATATTAAATCTTCATTTCAAGGTCAAGTAGTGCAACATTTGACCTTGAAAATAATATATATATCCAGTTTAAGGATAGAGTACCGGTGTGTTATACAGTTTCATGCAATATCTCCTTGGTGTAAATTTCAGTTTGATATTAGATTTCAGTTAGAAACAGATATAAACAAATCGGAAACTAATATATGTTGCATGGTGTGAGACATATGAACATTTGCTCAAGAAATTACTGTATCATAGAATGTAATGAAATTCCAGCTCTATTCTTCTGATTCTTCAATCTTCGGGAACAAGTGTCAGAATCAGGGCTGCGAAGTTGCTATAGAGAAGTTTCGACTCCGACTCCTGAATCTTTAATTAATATCACCGACTCCTACCCCTGTAATATTTTATTTCCTACATTAATTGGCACTGAATCACTGTCAAGCAAAATCATCATGCTATTTTTTATCAACTTGCTAAACGAACAGTGAACTTGTTATTTGAAGTTTCACGTTGGCTTGTAATATGGTGGAAGAGATAATTAAACATAGTAGTTTGTGCCTTGAAATACAGTTTAATAATCGACGCTACAGCTATACGACTGTTATGAAATAGTTATTTAAGTATATATACTTAGATACATCGTGTTGTGTGTGTGTGTGTGTGTGAGAGAGAGAGTGAGTGAGAGTGTAAAAACAGAAAATGTGAGTATGAACAAAAACAAATATAATTGATATAAGAAAATACGAGGTCTCTTTTTTTTTTCTACCTCCAGATTAAAGATGTAAAGAGCTAAACAAGAGTACACAAGAATGTGAAGATATATAAAAGTAACTTTAATATCTCTGCTACTTCGTAATGAAGTGTCACTCGTCTAAAAGAAGCACCAGTTTTTGTACCCCCCTCCTGAAGAAAGTTCCCGGCAGAATGGCAAGCCTCATCATCATGAACATGAGTTCGTTCGTTCTCGCAACCTTCGAAACCTTTTCTGTACAGAACAAACTCTCATGAACTCATTTCTGTACACAGCACACACTTCCCGATGAATTTCGGCCACTTTCTTCAGGAGGGGTACAAAAAAGTGGTGTTCTGTTTAGAGCAGTGAATGAGTGAGAGCGAAACTTCGTGGAGAAGTAGTAGAGGTACATCTCACCAGACGTTGAAAGGAAAATAGCCTTTGTACAATAGATATGATATTAAGAAACTCCTTATGCAAAATATCGTAAAGGTAGTTTGTGAGAAGGGTTACTCAGTGAGTGATAGTGTGTAAAGTCTGATAAAGAGTGATTTCTTGTTAAAAGATAATCTTGGAGTGTTGACGTAACAGTAGTCGTTGCATATAGTATTAGCTCTCGGAACATGTAACTTAACGGGGGTAGGGAGATAATATATTTAGTTGAAGGTAGGAAAGAATGTAAGTTTTTGATAGGGCTTAGTATAACAATGCAGTTTCACAAATTTCCCCATGTTTGGAGAATGGCCTATATGTAAAGGATTATTACTATTATTAATGCATTTATTTTTTAATTTAGTCCAGATTTACAAGACCTTACGTGCTTTGAAATCAACACGTCGATCAGAGGGAGGAGCTACGTTTTCGGATGTGTCAGTCCAACCGAAAGAAGAATATGGATGCGAAAAATTGCTGAGAGTTTAACAAAGACATTTCCCGTGCGGCTTGTGGCAGAATACATCAGATCTGGATGGGCGTATATGAAGGTACGTGAGTAGCAAAATGGATTGGAATCTTTTAGTACACATATTAATCGGATTGTGGTTGATATTATTATTATTATTATTATTTTAACTTGTTATTTTGGAGTTTGACGTTTCATTAAGGGAGCCAAAGCGGGACAGTCCCACTTTACAGTTGTCTGTCTCGCTTTTACGCGAAATATCTGAGGGACTCGAAAATTTCCCGCTTTTTTTTTCAAGTGAGAGTGGAGTTGACAAATCTGTCTACTCTAGTGCATCAAATTAGTGTAGCGTTCAACTCTTGCCTTTGTGCATTTGTACTGCATTCAATCTGCCTACGATTGTTTTACGATTGACATTGAAAGTATTGGAGATAAAATTTACTTGTTTTCTAGAGTACAAAAACACCAGCTATTGTGCAAATCAAATAAAACTCCTATTGGAATCAAGCAAAGTACAATGATTTGCACTAATGCCTTCTGTTGAACGAATTTTAAATTAGTTTTCTGCTTTGAAACCACATTTTCTAAGCCAAAATAAGTTTCCAACAGTATTGAGAACTTTTTTTTTACCTTATTCCGTGTTCAGAACCTTGACTATGTACAAAATACAACCAATTTTGATGACCTTATTTTAAAGTAAAAATTGATGAAGAAAGTGCATTAGCTATTCAAATTCTGAGACCAACAGCTGTTTAAAACAAAGTCCTGTCTCCAAAAAAGGAAATTTGTTTCTTCCACATTTAGTCAAGATGCAACATCAAAATGATGGGTTGGGGTAAGAAAACATGGCTCACTATGGTGTGAGACTTCTATGAAACGTGCGCTCAGTAGTTGGAACAATGATCTGTCCGCTTCAAAGAACTTAAACTTTTCCATTGGACCTCTCTGTCTTCAGTGCCAATGTGGTCAAATATAGAAAAAAAATCCGTATTGATTTTGTAGTAGAAGGTGTTTTTTAAGAAGCATAGACTAGGTAACAAACTCTTCGTCGGGTTTTCTTGTATTAGGCAGGATGTAACTTGTGATAAAATATCAGAGTGGAATAAATCTAAAGTACCAGTTAATAAGCGGTGGGTTGAACTATTCACTTACTTAAAAAGAAAGGACAATATGTCCAAATTAGTCCAGTTTATTTTATGTCTGCCTGAAGCCAACACCTCTGTTTGAATGACTTTTCTCCCAAATGAATAACCTATGGACATTAGAGAAAACTGAGCTTCAAGTGTAAACAATTGAAATCATTAGTAGCTAGATAAATAAAATTTCCCAAAACAAGTTTGGAGTTACACAATTTCTTAAAAGCAACTCCAGAGCTACTGACAGAAATATCGTCTGTGGTATATTGTTTTAGTTAATTTTATTGTCTTAGCAGATGGTAAATAATTTATTGTGCTAATATATTGGTAACGGGTTACATATGGGAACTAACAATTGTTATTAATATCATTATGGAATGGATATTACAAAGTGTCCGGCTTTGGGCCTCAGAAAAAAACTTTACGTTTCCTTGACGTATTTTTACTGTATGTCTATGAAATAATTTGTTAAACTAATACATATAACTTACATATATAGGATTCGCCAGAGGAACGGGCGATTTTAAAGACTTAAAATAAATTTAAATTTATTAGATATTTCAAATATTGCCTATGGATTATGTAAATTGGCATTCCAATTTACATATGTTGAGCATGACGTGGTCTTACACTGGTAGTGGCGTTCACAGGGTGTCTACCAACCTGGAGTACTCAGGGAATTTTCTAAATCGGGAAACTCAGGGAAATCTATAAGTTATGAGTGAAACTCGGGGAAAATTATGAGGTAGATCTGTCCACAGTTGGTAAGAGCACTGCCCAGGCAAGGCGGAGGTCGTGGGTTCGATTCCCACTGCTGACCGGATTTTTTCAGTAAGTCAAAATCGTCTGTTTTAAAGAAATTATGTTTCATATTTCACCTGTGAAATACCACTAATGTACAAGATGTTTGGACTAGGTGGTGGTGGGATTAAAAAAAATGTCATTGTGTATTATTTACGTGTTCCACTATACTAAGAACTCTGGGAATTTGGAGAAACTTATGGAAAACGTGGGAAACTCAGGGAATTTCAAGTTATAAAATTAGTAGACACCATGGTTCAATAGCTTCTGTCACTGTAACAATGCTTTCCGGTAACGTACTGTTCTTACACGACCTGCAAGCTTTTTTCATAGTGCGGAACCTGTTTCCTCAGAGTTCTAACTTGCATGGTCAGCGGATTCTAGTGAATTCCAAACCAAGGTTGAAACAGTTGTTAAGCTTGAGCAAAACCGCAATCATTCTTGTAACAGGCATTGAAGCGAAAGTACCTTTGTTCTCCTGTCCATCCGTGCATGACAACCAAAATGCCATTGCATTGTAAACGCAGTGACGTCGGTTTGACTATCCCCCACCACTACATAGCGACAATTTCAAAATCGCCCGTTCTTCTGGCGAACCCTGTAGTGAGAACCTAGTTTTGTGGATGCAATTTTCTACTTCGTCAAATCTCAGAATCGAAATATTTTGTGAATAGTACCATCTGAAGTGTCAGATTTCTTTTTATCGTGTCCACCACCAGATTAAATCTTAAAGCGGGAAATCTCAGAGTTGAAATTTAGTGTGTGAACGCAACTAAAAGAAAATAGTTATTTTCCTTTCAGCGATAATGTTCCCCACGAGTAATAATTTAGGTTAAAATTTCACCCTTCACTGGTAGTTGGTGCTCATTGGTATTTTTAATTTCATGTACTGTTTCAAAAGAATCAGAGTATCTTGACCAATGTATTTCTAGGAAAATTCTAGCCCAGATTGATGTATTACATAATCTCCTTCTCATTAAAAAAAATCGAACAAGATTCAAGATGGCAGCCGTGACAAATGTACTTCCTAACTGATAGTGTATTCTACCCAGCATCCATTAATTGATATTCGTTGTCCTTTCTTAAAGCGTTTTACAGCTGAACGTGCTTTTTCAGTCTTAAATTACACTATAAGTTCCTCTTTTGAATCAAATTTGTGGCCAATGTGCCCGTCTTTATGGATGAAAGCACTTTTAATTGTGCGTAAGCTCTGATGTTGGTAACACTTCTTCTAAAGTTTTGTTGAAAAAGCGCTCTGAGCCATTGATAGATTCTTTACTTGTATAAGTCATGAAATGTACTCCCTTAAGTTCGGTAGACTCACCGCTGTATATCCGCAGCTGAAAACCAAAAACATAATAAAATAAAGGAATGGTCAGTGCGTCGCGGTGGCTCACTGGTAGAGCACTCACCTCTGGTGCTTTGTGTCTTCGATCCGATCCAGGCTCAGATCTGGGGTTTGTGGTGAACATACACCGTATTCATAGGTTTTCTTGGGGTTCTCCCGTTTTCTACCACTTTCTTCATTCCACCAATTCTTTCATCATCATTTATTCGGCCAGAGTCAAAGTTGCCTAAAGGCCTTAAAAAAAATTCGAAGAAATGGTCAATTTGATGTACTAACATTTTAGAATAATTGCACAAGAATAATGGGTTTTAAGAGTTCCAAGAATTGTCAAGTGACGAGTGTTGGTGTACTTAATATAATGGTCCATGTGTAACCACGTTGTACAAGGACGTACAATTCAAGTTATGCGTAATATACATACACGTGCTGGAGGCTATTTACACGTAAATGCATTGTGCTTACCAAGAACTTCGTAATTAGAATCAAATATTATCCTAGCTCTACGTTTTAGCTTGTTTTCTAGTTTGTTGACGCAGTTGACATTGAGGCTTTAAGTATACAGGTTAAAAGGACGGATACACATTCCGACTGTGTCTCTACTCCGCACTTATAATATCAGTGTGTAGCCAAACAACATTTTGTTTGTGTGCAGAATTTTTCCGTTCATTGACCTTGTTCTGTTCGCACTTGGTAAGGTAAAAATATAACTTCGTAGAAGAGCTATGGTCGGTCAGTTTGTGTTTGGTGGTATTTTAAGAAGTGTTGTGAATACGGTTAATTATCTGATTTTAGCAGGTAATGACGAATACCGTATAGAGAACAAGCTATTACATCTAGTCCTCGAAACGACCTTGAGAAGAAAGGTGTGAACACATGTATGTATGTATGAGATGTAGAGGTGGTAATTTTAACAGAATTTGACATAAATATTGTTGTAAGACAGTGACTCATTCAAAATAAATTTTAATTTGTGATGCTGATAAGTTTGGCCATGTGAGTGTGATTTTTTTTTTTTAGTTGTTTACGTTTTGGACATGGATGGTTGATGATATTTATTTGATTTGCTTTCACAGTTCAGGTTTTTGATTTGAATTCGAATTTTATTTATAGCCTTTAGGCATCTAAGGCTCAGGCTGAAAGGATTCGGAAAGGTGCCGACCAGGGCCTATGTTGAAGGTACCATCTCGGCATTTGCCTGGTATGACTGGGGAGAAAACCCTGGGAAAACTTCAGTCAGGATGGTCGGCCACTTGGATCGAACCTGCGACCTCCCGAATACTACGCCAACGCTCTACCACTGAGCTACGGCGGCTCCGAAGGGTTTTGAGTGTTTAATTAATCTTCAGTCCCTTATAATTATTACAATTTTCTAGAACAGAGAAAAATTTTTGGCTCGTTTTAAAGGTCTTCAAATTGTTCATTAGAAAATTCATTACATAGTTTTCATAAAGTGTCGAAGTAACGAGATTGATTATATATATCTGACTTGTTTGTTTTTCATTATTTTACTTATCCCAACAGGAATTAGTATAATCTGTAGAAGGGCTAGATTTTTTTTAACTACATAGGAAACAAATCTTGACTTATTTTTCTTTTCTTGCTTCCAGGAGAGTGTCGGTGGTAGTTGGACGCCTGGCTGGTTATTGGTAAAGAATCGTACATTATATTACTATATGAACGATGGGAAACTTCAAGAGGCTGATCTTAGGAAAGCAAGATGTATTAGTAAGTGTGTTTTTTTTTTAGTTTGTAACGATTTTTATATCCATTTATATGTACCTCCACTCTTTCGACAGCTTAAGTTTGCAGTGATAAGAGCGATAGCTCTAATGTGCTAAACAATACCATACCCTGGCTCACGCTGCTAGTACGTTATCTTGAAAGAAGTATGAATAGCGAAACCTGCTTTTCTGCACGTAAATAATAATAGTAGAGTACAAATTAAGCGAATAAAATAACTAAAATAAACAAGAACACGAGTTTTTTTTCCCTAAGGAAAATTCTATTGAGACAATTAGTCGACTTGTATTAGCCCCTCCACTAATAACTTCAACATTGTGACATATTTGCAACATTTAAGTGATTTGTCCAAGGTTTTTTATTTTGTTTGTTTGTTTTGGCAGCGTGTTTATAACGTCGCTTTCAAAGAAGAAGTAACTGCGTCTGTATCAAAAACACGTTTTTTATGACGCTTTGATATTGTAACCAAATAATAACATGCCATCTTGTGTTCAGTTTTTGAAAGACCAACTGCGAACGAAATACCGTCCTTCTGGATTTAAGGTTAAGGTATGCTATTTTCTGTCTAGTGCTCGAAATGGTAAAGTTCGAAACCTCTTTTTTTTTTTTTTTTTTGGAAACTTATTTCAAATGAGCATTTTGTTTTCAATTATTATTATTAGAATTACTCATCCTATCGAATAGCCTAATTAGTAAGACACCCCAGAGATGTATTCTTTTTTACCATCCGGTTAATTGCTGTATCTGACTGGTATTAGTGTGAAAATAGGGTCCATAACGCAGCTTAAGCTAGAATTTTAGCACTATCCAAAGTAAACTATTAACTTTGATTTTTTGTTAATAGATCTCTTTCCCGATATTTAACTAGAACATGTCGATTGTTTTGTTAGCCTGCCTGCGAACAGTGTCAGGATAAAAAAAAAGATAAAGCTATCTCCTGTGCGATGCACACGCGCGCCATGAACCGCGCGTAGGGAATGTGGAGGTAGCGCTCCACATGTTCTCCATCTACGGCACGATTTGAGATGGGATGGTCATTCCCACGCTCGACCGCCTTTACTTCCCAAGGTGCGCAAGAATACCAAGGATACTCTGGTACGCAATTTGATAGGAGGCTGAGTGCATCTCAGAGCGCCGGGTATGGGAACACTGAGATAAAAGTCTCCAGTGTCCTGGCAGGGATCTGAATCTAGGCCGCCCGATTCGTAGTCACACGCGCTACCGTCTGAGCCACGGCGAGGAGCTTAACAGTGAGAATTGTAAGTTAACGTCAAAGAAGATCCCTTGACGATGTTAGCAGGAAGGCTAACGAAACGATTATCAGGTTCTAAGTAAATAAACACATACACATCAAATATCCGGAAAGTGATAATTAATAAAATGTCAGACTAATCTTTGATGTTGAGGTATTAAAGTGGTATATGCAGTAGACCCCGCTGATTTAGGTGTTTCCACACCAATAAATCTAGATTATCGTTTCAATTTTCAAGTGTCTTGAGCTTTCTGGGCAAATGTCGCGTAGTTCCAACAACACTAAAAGGTTTTGCAGTTTCAAATCGTGCTCACCGACAGCACTTAGCTTTGTGATATTGAAATGCAGGGAAGAATTCGACCTCAGTACACCAATACAAATTATCAAGAGGCCCCCGTACTACGCCTCGTTTGTGTGTGTGAGTGACAGAGAATTTTCGTGTTTCTGAAGATACTGGTCAGATGACAAGCAATCATGAAATTTTGTAAAGCCCCAATAATACATGTGAATGTGTAT
>JAGDQP010018122.1:571-21536 GCA_022664845.1 Lepisma saccharinum
GTACGACCCAACGGCATTCCATGGCCCTGCATCGTATGAGAATGACGTCGAAGATGCCCAGACTAAGGTATATGATGACTGGACTGACGATGAAGACGATTAAGCATTCTTCAGGACGATATTTAACCCCGATATCTGCACATCCTTCCATTTGATAGTTTATTGTTTACACAATTGCTTTTTGTGCTTCACTGTGGATTCATATTATACATACGAAATAAAGTGAAAAGTTTATTTTATATATAGCGGATTCCCAGAACAATCTGAGTTTGTAGTATGTTTAAGTAGACATATCAGACTACAGTTTGGCATATTTTTGGTGTTGTTCTGAGTGTCCGCTCTATTGTTACCACAACTCCGAAAATGAATACTGATGGCGAAATACATGTTCACCGAACACGCTTTTTCCTAAACAAATTGCTCTCATAATGTACCAAATACACCTGTTTCCTTGCTATTTGGTTATTTTATGTGCTTCTATCAGCGGAATAAAACATTATTACGACTTTTCCCGTCATGTTGGCGCTTTCCACGCAAATCCGTTTAACACGCATCCACCTCGACTTTTCGAAGGTTGGAGTAAGGGGTAACTTCCGGACGCTCTACAGGGACAACCGGAAATGATCTCAACATAATCTAAACGAACTTTGACGCGGAATATCGTGTAGATTACAGGTCTCAACTATCATAACAATCCATTGCTAGGCAGAAAATGGCCCTTATCATGACCCATCCTTTGTACCAATATTTTTTTTTCTTTTTTATGTATAGCGTGTACACACCTATAGCTCAGGGCGATTATTGTTTAATGTGTCTTTCTTATGCCCGAAACTGAGTGAAACGGAAATTTGTTCCAGATTTGTATGGCATTACCGGTATATTAACAGTGTGGTCTGCTGCCATGCATTGCTAATATTTTCATAACGTGTAAAGTAATAGGCACAATATATCTCAAAATATGTCCTACAAGCTTTCATCAATGTAATTTTACTGTAGTTTTCGGTAGGAAGCCCTGAAAAAAAAATCCAGCAATAGGAACTTATTTTTTCAATGTGGAAAAGCATTACATTTCACATATATCAAATTGTGCCAAATGAATGATAAACACATGTACACTTATCAAATTATGACAAATGAGATTTAACGCAAAGTTGTTGTGAATATACGCAGCAACCTTTGGCGTATCATAGATATGCAGAAAAGCAATACATACCTTACACTGTGAAGCTTAAAAACTACAAAAAAAAAATAATGGACAAATCAACTTTTGCCATATCACCCTTGTTATGAGACACATGCATTAACAACAGAGTTTTTGCTTTATGCATTTACCCTTGATATTGTAAGAAAGAACTCGTTGGATAATGCAACATATTTCCATTTTCAAGGAATAGTTTGAAGGAATGTCATGGTTAATAAACTACTTCCCAGGTTGTTTTGACGTTATAGATTTACGATAAGAGGAAGAAAATGTTTTATGCTAGCATTTGTGGAAGAAAGTTAAACGAGGCATCACGGAGTGCTGTTGGTTGTCACGGATAACTACTCTCAAGGTGTTTCTTAGTGCTCGTTCATCATGTAAGTACTTTATGTGAGATTATATATATATGTCGACTTCGGATGCCGGACCCCGAAGCCAAAGGGTATAAGTGACATTGACGATTAAGAAAGTTCGAGGTAACCCAAAATAAATGTGACACTAAATTGTCATAGTTTGTGCATAAACACATTCAGATTGCTTTGTACAACATATGACAATTTCGTGTGACATATATTTCGAGTTCAGGATACAATATTAATTCGAACTCTTTTTATTTGTAAATATCACGTTTATTCCTTGGCTTCGGAACTCTAAATTTGATTTGTAAATCCGAATATAAATTAAAATATCTGATCCACATGTCAAAAGGTTAGTAATTATTTTCTCTTTAGCATGAACCTGTAAGTTATTTCGCAGCAGATATGCAGATATGTTCCTGCTTATTTCCCTATTTCTGCATATTTCTCCATATGTAACATTATTTAACGCAGATATTCCAAACATAATTTTGCTCTTCCTCTTTTTCCCTCCGCGGGAGACCTCAGTATGTTGTAAATAAAGTCAAGTACCTCAGCATGTGTTATATTATGTTGCGTGATTTTCTTTTCACCGTGGTGTCACTGGTACAGTAAGCGCCAAAATGTGTACACAGTCGTAAAAACTCTGCGCCGAATACTAATAAATTCAATTAAACCATTTAGTTAGAGTTGTCTGTATTGGAACGAGATCGCGATCGTCTGCAAGTTATAAGAAATTGTACTCAAATCGACGTATCCATTCTAAAATTATTTAGATAAGAAATGTTATAACTGGGTACACACTCTTGGCGATGATTGTACTGTTTTTCTTCTGCTCCATTTTCTCGTTCACCATATTTGCATCACTCAAGTGTAACAGCACGTTTCAAATACTTCTTTTTATCTACCCTACAGCCACTATTTCCATACCAGATCCATGCATATGTTTTTATTTATATTTTTCTTAATTCGATGCTAATCTTCTTACGTAAGCAACCCTTATTTACAAGGAACATACCCGAAATTACTAACTCAGATTTGAAAGAAAATTTCACAGTTGACAGCCTTCAACATGAAATGAAATAAGGTGAGCAAATATATGTTTTGCAGTTACATCTAGAATTGTAGGCAATTGTAGTAGTCAAATTGCAAGCCATTTACTCTAGTTTGCAACTTATTATATGATATCGTGTCATAGTATTTGCCATTTAGAAGCTACAGGCCAAAAACCGGCCGAACCTCTACTTTTGTCCTTTTTTTTTTAAAGAAAAATCGCGGAATTTAAAGATCTTTATCTCCGAAACTATTTGAAGTAGAAAAGATGTTCTGCATGCAAAATTTAGCAAATTTATTCTTCTTTGAAAAGCTAACCTTAACCTTTTCTATTAAACACATTGTTTAGGAGGTATTCGACACAAAAACGAAAAAATGACCGAAAAATTTGCTGTTTTTTCGCCCTAGTGGCTCCGGCGGCGGTCGTTGGAATTAGAAAACTTGGATTTTTGTTTATTTCCTCGACCGATATAACATCCAGAAATTCAGAACCACCCGAATTAATGCATCTATTTCACAATTTTCGTGATAATTTGACTGAACTATTAATACTTCCAGATATGACAACATATGTCGTATCAGTTTGGCTAACAACAATCGAGGCTGTACACAAAGAACTATTTCACCAAAGTTTATATTGAGACATTTTATAAGATATTCACCACAAAATATTTTCATTGTGGTGAGATATAACTTATGCGATTAGTTACTTTGTAACTCTTCCTTACTTCTTTCGTGGTCACATACGCACTTGCCAAATACATCATTTTGGTTTAAGTTTTGCCAAGCTGACACGTTTTTTTTTCCTCTTGTAACTTTATAGAAATATCACAATATATTTTGAGACTGTCATTGCGTCGAAATTCCGCAAATTTTAACATTTCATCAAAGCACATTTTCTTGTTCTTTTGTGATTTTCAGTCACACCTGAGTACAAGATTGTATACCTACGCCAAAATTCCCAGTGGAAAACTTCCATACAGGGTATCTTTATTACAAGACGAATATTCTTACCATGATTCATACTTGTCCTTCTCTTTCTTGGAAAGTAGGAAATATTTAAATAAATATTAAATTTAATTATGAGAACTTAAGAATCGATTTTGTATTTAATGCTGAAGAGAACCAACTGAGAAGTATTTTCAATATTGCATAACGAATCCTGTAATGGATGTAACATTTCTGTACTTTAAACCTGCAGTTCCCTTAACCTTGTACTGAGTTAGGTTCTTATAACCTTGCGTGATATATGGTTTTATATTTTTTTATAGACGGGAAGTAGACCTTCGAGTTGAAATAGATCTACAATGCAGTGGCAATTTTTGCTCACAGTTGAAAAATCCAGAATTATGTAACTACAATAACGTGTACTTTTTATTCGCTTAAAGAAAAAATGAAAAAATCGTATTTGCTCTTTGGTGCAAGACAAAATAATGCGGTATTTTTTTTCCTGTGCTAGCCTAACTACGTACAATTATATCTAAATACATACATCACAGCAGTTCAACCTTACTTTAGAATATTTGTTTGAAATTGAGAATTCAAAAGAGCTATATTATCGGATTGGATCTCAATGTTGGGTTATTGTGTAGATACTATGTGTTGTTCTGAGCTGAATTATCCTAGCTTATCATGTGCATACGAAAAGCTTTTCTTGTAACACACGAACAATGCACAAAAATAAAGAAGATGTGGGGGTTAAAAGAAAAAGCTGTAATCTCCAATCCAGCAAATTTTTACAGGAAACCCAAAGAAAATTTAAGGCGGTAAATATCACAGTATATGGGTACTTTCCCTTGTGGTTTCTAGGCATAAAACTAGTATATGAACAAAGAATTAGGGCTTTACCTTCATTTTTTTTTAAAGTTACAGGGTGCTTTTGTTTGCTGATTCCTGGTTTTGTTTTTAAACGCTGAATTTTGCTGAATTTGGTAATACTAACTTGTTAACTTTTAGAGAGACTCCTAAAAAAAATAAAAAAACTTGTAAACCCTTTTCAGAAAATATTAAAAGCTAGATTGTATGTTAGCTTTGCCATAAAAAATTAAATTAAACCCTTTGGAAAATAACAAGCTAGGCACAGTTTGAAAAGTACCAGGTGCGTAAATATGAAATCGTAATTTATGTACAGAAAAGACACAGTGATTGGATGACAATGCTAAGAACTATTATATTCTAAGTATTGGCCATTTATAGCGATACATTTCTGCCATCGTTCCGGCAATGTGAGGATGCCAGACCAAACAAACTGTGCCTCTTGTGCTGTAAACCAGTCATCGAGACATTTCCGTTCATTTTCGTAAGATGTGAAGCGCTGGTCAGCAAGTACATGTCTCATGGATGCTAATAAGTGAAACTCGGAAGGCGACAAGTCTGGTGAGTAAGCCGCATGCAGAAGGATTTCCCAGCCAAACGTCGCAAACGTTTCCTTAACCGGTTTTGCTGTGTGGGAGGGTGCATTATCTTGAAGCACAATCATTTTATGTTGACTTTGGTCATATTCTGGTCGTTTTTCACGCAAAGCTTGATGAAAATCGATCATTTGTTGTCGGTAACGTTGGATATTAACTGTTTGCCAGGTTTCAGCAGTTCATAATAGATTCCACCAAACACAAAGCATTGTCTTCCGTCCACAGCGATTTGGTCTTGCAGTCGATGTCGCCGGTTCTCCTGGAGTTACCCATGATCTTTTATGCTTAGGATTCTCGATTTAGATCCACGTTTCGTCACCAGTCACAATTCGATGGAGCAATGATTTCCTTTTGTACTTGGCGATTAGAATTTTGCAAGTGGTTTTTCGGTTTTCCTTCTGTCGTTCAGTCAATGCATGTGGAACCCATTTTCCCACATTTTAAATATTACCTATGGCTTTGAAACGTATGAAAACTGCCTCTCGTGTCACATTTAATTTTCCGCAAGTTGTTGTTGCGTTTGAGCGTCATCCTCATCCAACAAAGCTTGCAATTCGCTGTCTGCAAACTTTTTTGGTGGTCTTCCACGTTCTTAGTTTCTCACGTCAAAATAGCCACTTTTAAATTTTGTAAACCACGCATAGCACTGTGACGTACCAAGAGCATGATCGCCGTAAGCTTCGACAAGCATGCGATGCGATTCTGCAGCAGTTTTCTTCAAATGGTAAAAAAAATCAATGCTGTCCGCACATAGTAGTTTGTAGATACAAATTGCGCCATGTTCAACGCTATTAAACACTACACTATGACACGAAATTTGTCTAGTTGTGAGTTGCAAATCGTTATCAGTAGTCAAAACAAGCAAGTGGCGCCAAGGACGCAGTTTTACGGTAACCACAGTGACAGCTAACGCCGTCTATGCACACATTCCGGTTTCATATTTACACACCAGGTAACTTATTTTAATGTTGCAACGTATAAAACAATTTAATTTTGTGTAGAACTTTTGTACATAGTTTGTGAAGTTGAGTAACTGTAAGACAAATATTATAAACATAAAAGAAAAGATATTTAGTTCCATTGTCAGCTTATTTTTATGAACATTTCATTTCCAATTTTCTGGGCTATTCGGCCTCTTCTTTGCTTTTTCAGGCGATACAAGAGAAATGTCAACTTCTAAGTCAGGTTCTATTACACTTTAACGTTTTAAATAACTAATAATATTAACATGTTCAAAGAAAACTTAGCATCACACAGTGTAAAACACAATATCAATCCACACATGCAACAAACACTATTAACTGTTAGCTGCAGGCGGTTATGAAAGACACAGTTCATGTAACTGAATCGAATGCTCCGATTGGGAAATAGGATTTGGCTGACTTTGCTCTTCACGCTTCAGAAAATGAACTTGGGGGGTGGGGTCAAACTTTGCTTCTAAGGCTAGTTTTTAACGGCACTTATGCACTTTAGCGAGACAGATTGTAGATGGATGAACAGTGAAGAAACATTTGCAGTAAACTACCCACGGTTGCCAGAACACCAAACTTGAAAATGTCTAAAATTACTTATTTTCCCACTTAGGGACAAAAAAATTAAAGTTGTAGATACTTACAGAAAATAGTAATTATATTACTAAATAATTTCTTGTTTGCATAAATGTATCATTATTATAGAAAACCAGTCAATTTCCGTCGTATGAAGTGCTGGCAGTGCAGTAAACATTGAACAAGTAAGTATGTAAAAAAATCCCTTAAATCTAGCGAGATTTTTTAAAACGTGATTAAAATGTAGAAACTTATTGAAACGATATCTGACTAAGTTATTTCTAGTTCAAATACGATTTTATAATAATAATAATAATCATTATTATTATTAATGTTATTCAGAACATTGGACTGCTATTGCTTGTGGCCATTGGCGACGCGAGGACAACTGGCGGTGCCCTCACTCCGGGCCTAACCTGCCGAAGGGCTCCTACCAGTCACCGACAGAAGTGAATAATCGCTAGTTAAGATTAATTAATGGACCGCAGCGATGGTGGTTAGTAACGCAATAGCAATGCCGTTTCAGGACTCTTACTTGTGTGCTTGGCTGTAAAGCTTAATAAGCATGGCTCTCAGTGATTCCTCCAGACCTGTCCCCCAGCTCCCCCAAATTCTCGAGAGCACCCCCAAACTTTTTCTTCAACTTCAGAAATCGATGTAAAGCGTGCAAAATTCCACTTTACACGCCCCAAACTGAAAATACTGGCTGAATCCCTGATGCCACTGCACAATCTGATTAACCTTTCTAATGTATAGGTTACGGCGATTGAGCGAGAAGACATTTATCTGTCTTGGTAAGTGAACCCACGTGGGGCTCCAGTTTTCCCACGTGGCTCGTAATACGGAGAATAAGATATTCTGACCAAGAGTAGCAAAGCGCACGAATAATATTGTATTCGCGAACGGAATTCAATTAAGTTCCCTTGCCCCAGGGCACAGCTTTCCTTATGCCATCACTGGTCATTCATTACTTGTAACCTTTGACTTAACATTCGGAAAATCGTGGGTTCTCACCCAGCGGCCGTACATCATGATTATGGTCAATGAATCGGCCAGATCCTCCCTGTCGGGGGTCCCCCCAAATTCTCAACAAGAACAACATAAAAAAAACTGAAAACTGTCGGTCAAAATCCATAGAAACCTTACACCCTCCCGATTATTACTTTACACTCCTCGAATTGAAGATCCTGGGGGAATCTCTGATAGAGGTTTTCCCCAGTTTCCTTTGGTGATACCAAGCAAATAGTACTATGGATATTCCCAGAGTCAATATCTTGCCATATTCTTCACTTTGTTGTTCTTGTTAACACGCTGTTTATTATATTTAATAATGATATGTAGTTGTAGGAACCTTTTGTTGAAGAAAATAATACATTACTATGAAAAACAGCACCTTTTAGACAGTTCAAGGTAGTCAAACAGTATAACCGTTTTCGCACGACAAATAAAAACACTAAACCAGGTTACTGCCTCTTGGAGTTTGGAAACTTTGCTTCGAAGGCTAGTGTGTAACTATTAGAAATAAATATGTCTCTCCTGTTTTTGCTACAACGAGATTTAAAGTAGACGCTTTAAAGTATACAATGAAGAAAGTATGCAAGAAATATTTTTTAATGGTAAAACATTAATTACAAAGTGAATGTTAAGTGATTAATTACTCATATTGTAAGGCTGTTATTATCATAAAATAGGAAATATCATGATAGTTCCTTTTTCTTTCTTCTGGTCAACACGTGTGTTTCCGGCTAGCACCATTTTGCTCGCTGTCTTACAGGACCTTTACAAAACACGTACCAACAACAGGCAGCTTGTCCCGGGCTAGGTTATTTTTTGACACGGCAATACAAAACTATCACGAGATTACTTAATATAACGAAAATACCAACTTTCATCCTATTTGAACGTTCCTAATGCATGATACTGTCGGTTATTAACATAAATTTATATAATTACACCTACATTTCTTTAAGTGTAATGAAAAACCTTAGAAAATGACTATTTTTTTTTTACATATGAATATTTTGTTCACCCTGTAACTTAGAAAATATTAATCCTACGACAAAACTGAAGATGACCTTTCTTGTAGGAAGTTTTATCTACTTTAATTTTGTAAATAGACTAAATTTCGCTAGGATTGATAGTTACGACAGTATATGCAAAAAATTGTGAAAAGTCACACTATAGGTACCAACGAAAAATTAGGCCAAATTTCAAAACTCCGCAATTTTTTTCCCTCGATCACCATTTTTGATTTACTTTGAGTGGGCTAATAAGTGTATTTTTTAACTATTAAAATTTAATGTTTCTATTCTGTTTTTACTACTAAGAGTTTCTAAAAGTAGGCACTTTAGTGTATAAAATTTCATCAAAATCTCGGTTTCTAAAATGAAGTGAAAATTTCAGCTTCTGCTTTTAACCCTCACAAATGGAAAAATATAACTAAAGTTTAAGCGATAAACAAAGATGAAATGTGGTCAAATATAAAATGTGTTTCTATACTGACCTGTATATTTGGATTTGGTATCTAACTTTTTGAAGCAAATACTGCTGCGCTGTGTGTCTGCATACAGTTGTTCTGTCGTTCTAGACTGCAAGAGATTTTCGACCACCCTTGTTGTAGTTGAACCAATATCTGTGAAGGAGCTTTTAGCAACGAGCCGGACAAATGTGCGATGAACGTCGGCCTATCACAATGAAAAATTATGTTGTGAATGTCGTATGAGATGCACCAAACATTCATAAAATATCCTTTATGTAATTCTTTTTTTGTACATCAATTGTTGTTTGCTATGCATACCCATGTTATGTAATTATTTTGAGAAATGTATCGTTATTTGCACAACTGCTTCTCTTAACCATGAGATTTTCTAGCTGCAGAACTATCATTAATTGTTTTCGGACAAAAAAGCACTCTTTCTTGTTTTAATGTGGATAATCATCTCCTGCGGTTCGTAACATCCGCCTTAGAGGGTATTTCTATGTTCCTCTGGTCTGCAAGGTCATTTAGCTGACAGTCACATTATGCTCGTTATGCTTAACTATGAATGAATGCTACTTAGATTATTTTTTTGAATGTCATTTATTAAGTTCACACGTTTCATATCGTTCTTAATCAGAATGAAATAACTTTTGAAGATTGTTCGCTGCACTTGTTTTTGTCTAGCTCCACACCTAAGCATGTTTCTATAATTTAAAGGGGAAAGTGCATTTACTTTTGTCTGACGTGCTTAATTTAAATTAGATGTTCGTGAATTTCGTCTCTACGCGTTCTATATTTAAGTAAAAAAAATCGAATTGAGAATTAAAAGACAAGGATTTGAAAATACGAGTCATTACCAGTTGAAAATAGCTAAAACGTCTCGTACATATCTGTTATGTGTGGAAATATTTTTATAGAAGTTCCGAAGGTCTCTGGGTTCGCCATTTTAAAATGGTGTTTTTTCTTTAAAATTATGCAATCACAGATGGTGGTAGTACAAAACGATCTTATCTTGTTAAAATTATTTCAAACAAGATGAAATGAAATATATACGTATTGAAGACCTTTTCAGGCACATATGGCTTTCAAACCAGTGATAGAAAATAGCTACAATTTGATTTCTTTAACATATGGACCAGAAAGGTGACTTAGATATCCTTTGTATCCTACTAAACATTTGACATCCCAAAATACGGTATTACAAGTTCAATAACTAACTTGTATTAAAATAAATTAAACCATCAAGGCATCTCTGATTACAAAAGCGTTAACTCCAATACGTCAACTTGAGTCTGAGATGATCAAAAGTCATAAATAAATTCAAATTCGGAACCTAATGAAAATTTATGTGTTTTTTTAAAGACCGATGAAAAATTGCCCAGCTCTTAATTGAAGAATAATATATTTTTAAGTTTTAGGGCAATGTTAAGAAATATCCTACTTATAGTTCAACTTCTATCCCAATCTTTATATCTACAAAGATGATACTACTTCAGAACCATTTGTAATTTCAGGTTTGATCGACGTTAGTCAGACGCAGCCACGAGAGCATTTTTTTATATTCTCTAATTGATTCAAATACGGTGATTAAATATACGAATTTATAATAAATATGAAACGCTTTTTGGAAAAACGATATTCAGACGAGTAAAATTGTGATTCACGAAGGAGTGTTATAGGTATGTAAACTATGTATCTTTAAAATCACTTTTGTTTGGGATAATAGGCTCTAAGTCAAGTTGAAGTAATGGGTAAAATTAAGGAGTGAATGATGTTTCTTCATCTGCGGGAACATAGTGGTTTTTCTGCCACTAAATAAGACAAATTGGAGATGAAAAAAAAAACGAACAAACAAATAAATACCAACTTGCTTGTTTCTACATCTATATTTCACAAAGTTGGTCCGAGAAAGAAGACAGCACTTGGAGAGTTCAGGATTCAGCTGTTCACCAATAGTTTCCTTTACAGATACTATAACTGAGATAAACCGTTTTTGCTATCAATTCAATCGTTCTTTGTCCGTCTTTATGTATCAATTAATCCACTCTGGGTACAGCTTCAAGGCAGTATGAAATTCAATTTTTTTCACGATCATGCATCGTCATATAGGGACAGGTCACTTTCAGAAAACGCGCAATGGTGGCAAATGATGAGAAAATACATTGTAATACGTTTGTTTACTCTTTAATTTTATACCAAACACTGGTTGAGCACATTCTATAGTTTCTTAATAAATCTTACAAAATATTTCTCTATAACCCGAATTGCACTAGGATAAATTATGAAATTAATTCATAATATATTGGGCTTGCACAATGGCGTAAGAGTGATACATGAAACCATACTATATCACGTTGTATGTTTTCAATCTTACATTTATAAGATGCACAAGGTTTGTCTATATTCGACCAATACGTAAGTCTCCCTTAATCTACGTAGTAAAATATCAAACGCCGTACCAAATATAATATTAAAACACTCATTTGTGTTGCAAACATAACATTTCTTCAAAAATAATACTCAAAGCATAATTCCCGACTACAATAAATTAAAGTTAAATGCAAGTATTATTAACATTGAAATTAACGCAGAAAATTTACATCCGCCGTGACCGAGACTCAAACCCAGATCACCCATTTGCAAGCTAGGTATGCTATCCATTACACCACCACGGTACGACCTATTCTCTGTGTACAATGTACAGGGGATTTTCCTCTTGCCTAAATCACTCTCCCCAGCTCCTCATTGGTGGTTACGAGGCTCATGCACTGCAGTACATGCGGGGACTTTTAGTTGTCGAACGTTTCTATCATGCAGTGCGAAAGATGTTATTAGTTACCTTCTACATATATAGCCTTAAATTAATATTATTCTTTCGTTGAGACAACATACCAATCAAGTTCTTTTCTTTTGAAGAAAATTTGATCATGGCACCAGCTCTTGAGAAACTGACTCCTGAAGAGGTAGATTTTCTTCTCAAAGAACACAATGAAGACGAAATACAAGTAAAGAAAGATATTCTATATATTAAAAATTGGCTCAAACAGCAATCCCATCTGCCATCAGACTTAGGTAAGAAGTTTTGTTTATTTTCTTTCGAAAATCTAATATGTTAATTTAATATACCCATTTTGTACTTTAATTAACTGTTCTATGTAGTTTTTAAATCGGTTTAAAGGAATTACAGTACTGAAAACATCACGTTAGAAAACCTACCTATTTGTTTTGCTTAGTGATCTCTACGTGAGACAGTATTGATATATTTTGTACTGTCAAATTCATCAAATACTGTGTTGGTCGGTTAAAGTAAGGTTGCAAGAGTAATTTATTTCTACTAAATATATTTGTAAATATATTTGTAAATATAATCTAGTAAATTTATAATCTCTAAGAAAACACTCAATAAAAGTTACTAGCTTAAACATATTGTAAATCGATTCAATTTCCACACAGTCATTTTAATAGGTAAGTAACAGAATATTTGATCTAGTGGAAAATGTATTGTGGTATTCTAAAGCAGGCATTACACAAAAAATTCCTAAAGGGCGAAAATTAATCCTTCAAAAAAATGTATCGCACGTAGTACGTAATGCCTAAGTATTTTAAGACTTCAAAACTGAGCTCAGTGTTAGTCAAAACGCCATATATTAAAGCGAACGAAAATGGATGATTTTTCGGAACTTTAGTACACTGTAAAAAGTGGAAACACGAAATGGATGAAAGTTACTCCGCTCTATGGAGAAACAAAAGTCGAAAATTAGCGTTTTGTTGTATTTACTCTTAAATGTGGATATAGTGTAAGCCCTTTAGTGGAAAGACTGGTAACCTTAACTCCATTTTAAAGTTTAACATTTTCTTTGTAATGGATTAACGTTAACTGAAAATTGGCTAAAACTGGCCAAAGTGTTTCGTCGGTGAACGTTCAGCTTATTTTACGCTTAAAATCCTGTCATTTTCTGATCGAAGTGTAAGCTAAACTGGCCGTTTTGAGGTTACGTACTTTTGTGGATGAAGTTTAAGCCTTGGTTCGACATTTTATAATCCAATAACAGGAGTAAAGTTACTAGCTTGTAATTGAACGCCCCACCATTTTGAGTGTTTATGTTGCTTTTACACTGTGAACAGTAAACAGTTGACTGGTGGATCGAGAACGACATGATTGCATTGGCGGAAATAGGAATTAAGTTGGGATAAATCTTTACACAGTAGCAAACTTATCTCTCCTTTTTTTCTCCAGACATTCCTCGTAGTAAAATTTATATGTTAATCATTAACCTCCTGCACAGTAAAATCCTAGCTATAAATATTACTTGGAAAGCTCAGGTGCCTCCATTTTTTGGATGAACGTTGTGTCTCCAATTTTTGCAGTGTATAGTTTTCTGGATACAGTCACAAGATTTTACTAAAAATGCACTTCTTTGTGACTTCTAGGTATTTGGGTCTTCAGAATTCAAACATATTGACTTCAAAATCGAACGCAACGTTATTCGGAACGAAGAGCCTTCACATGTAACAAATGTATAAGAGCATTCCTCTGAATTACGTCGCTTCCTTCAGCCTCAATTGTTGATTTGGAAAAGCCTAATGGTAATTTATATTACATTATTCTCCCAAGCTAGCAAGCATCAACTTCTTCGAAAGAGGATTAATATTCGAAGTTTATAACTTATAATTCTACCACAATCTTAGATTTCTATACTCTTGTTTACATCGAAATCAAACTCAAGGTCCTTCAAATCCTCCCAATCGTAAAGTCCTACTAAAATGCGATATTTGGTGAATCAATATTCTGTCTAGTATCATTTTGGATTTGAGAACTCAAAATATGATTTCAGACAGCGTCTGAAGATACGAATTTCTGGGAATTCAAATAATCTTTTTAAATTAATGTTTTTCTTTGTTTTTATATAGCATTTAAGAATTTAAAGTTGTTAACTCCAGAAACACATAGCACATCCTTCGAAACGCTCAAATGTGAAATTAATTAAACGTGGTGTTTCATTATAAATCCATTCTAGGTTCCCGTCATCGCGGTTTTCAGAGTTTTAAATGATCGATTTCAAGACTGCATTTTGATGAACTCCCGGGCGTGAAGCTTTATCTAGATTGTATGTTTAATCAATATGTGCTTTTATTTGTCACCGCTTTCACTTCCGAACTCATTTTCTACGCTTTAGAAGCAAGAGCTGCGTTTTTGTATAATTCCTGAACTTGATATTTTGTGAGATGATTTAAGTGTTTGCTCATTTGCTTTACATTGCGGTAGATTATCACATCAGTATAGCTCTGTAAGGATTTTATTAGAACTCCAACCTATGCAATCAATTTTTTCACTATTGGCGATTCTTTATTCATTTTTTGTTCCACCTCGAGGCTAATGAGGTTGCTCAGTCTACGTTACAACATGCTGTGGAAGCTCTACTTTGGTAACGAAAAGGAGGCATATCCACGTTTTCAAACTCTACGGTAATTGATGTGAAGCAATTAAAATATTCTACCTTTGATGGGTATTTTGTGTTACAGTTGATGCGATTAAATCTTATAGATTATGGCTTTTGTTAACCAGAGTAGGGTCTACCAGCACCTTTTGTTCATAATTGTTATTTCCAAGATAACAAGACTAGTCACAAATTTATGAGATGCTATCAGTAGAAATGCTAATTATAAGAAGCGTAAGAATATTTTCAAACCCAATGATTGATGTACATTTTGGAGGGATAACGTAGGCTGCTTTTATAGTGGAGCTGCGAGCAGAACGGACAAATATTATTTTTATTGTGCAGCGACGAGCAAGACGTTGATTAGAACGATGAGCAAAGAAACAAATTAATTTATTTCACAGAGCGTTAACCAGACCATTCACGCAAGTCCGTCAACTCTTGGCAGGATTCATTCTTACCAGGGTAGAGTTTAAAACATGAATTATAATATCTAACTTTAACAGTTTGAACATAAAGTATAGTTGAAGCATAAAGATTTTACTCTCCATTGTTTACTGTGCATTGTATTATTACGATAATCATCAAGTTTTTGGACAGTGTCTAGGTTTAGGACCTCACTTGACCCGGTAAACTGGAAGACAAATAAAGGTTTTAATTATTTCCTTATTATACACTGTTGGGTTTGAATAGTGTTTCTGTCAGGGTTGACCAGGACCGGTGGTTTTAGCCTAGAGCACGAAAGTGAATCGGATTGATTTCGGGTTATTCGGGACAGTGGCGTAACTACAAAATAGGGAGGCCCCGGGCACAAAGTGAAATTAGGGTCCACTTACTTAACTTAATTCTAGCAGACTCGTCCCATCTCAATTCAAGTAGGACATGTACCAGGAAAGTTGTTTGTTAATTACTTTCCTATGTGTTCTTTATGGAAAAGAGCTGTGCATTTTTATTTTTAAATAAAATCTGGCGAGATATACCTTTCTAAATTTAATTGTTGATAATTATTCAACTCAAAATGTAGTATACTGTAGTACATTTGACAAACCATACCAAATCAACATATAGCAATCATTCATTCTTATATGGTAGATATTTGTGTGTAGTTTGTGCACGCTCATGGCGATTCAACAGGAGTGCAGAAATTCTGATAAACTGAACGAAACAAAATAGTACTTTGTAAAATATTTTCTCTCTTCCGAAACGAAGTACGTACCCCTACTAATTTTCGCCACTTCAATTAACTTCTGAAATACTTGAAAGATATATTTTTTTACAAAACACTTTTTAAGAGCAAATGTTTTTAGTATAGTTCAGACAGGTGCGTTCTAAAAGTTGACCGAGTTTTATAATCGGCAAGTTATTGGTTTTGATTTTATAACTATAGATTTCCTACAAAAAAAAAAAGGTGATTTTAGTAGTCAACCATGTTTGCACGCCATTATCTCAGAAAAGGCTAATACAAGAAAACCGATTTTTCAGTATAGTTGAGAAATCTATGTGGTCTAAAATCTAATCAAGTTTCATAATCGACGAGGAAGTCGTTTATATTTTACGGTTAAATGTTTTCGCCCACTACTACATTTACAGGAGTTATTAAATTTGATGGGAGAGAAGAGAAATTATTGAGGAAACATCTTCTGCCAAATCCAGTAGCTCGCGAATATTTTCGCGAAAGTAATGTTATGGAGTGTATAATTTACCTAATTACTCTACGGACCTCAACATTCATCGGCGTAGTAACAAGGGTTTACCATCGGAATCTATTCTGCGTAAGATCAAGCCACTTTTCATTACAAACAACTACTTCTCGAAGATCTCTTCTAATATTGTCCTCCCAACGGTCTCTTTGTCTCCGGTGTTCCAACCAAGATGGAATATAATCATTGTTTTTCTCCCATCCGGGCTGCATGGCTTGCCCATCTAAGTCATCGCGATTTCATTATTCTTACAACATAAGATGAGTCGTACATTCCGTTAAGTACTTCATTATTGTGTTTCCTTTATTCTCCAGTCATCTCGTCCGTTTCGGCCCATATATCTTTCTCAAGTATTTATTATCAAACGCTCGTAATGTATGTTCATCTGATAGGGTCGTACTCCAACTTTAGTAACCGTAAAGTAATACCGGAAGAATAACCGTTCTGTATATTTTCAATTTCAACTTCCTTGTTATTAATCGCGAGGTTAGAATTTTCTCGGACTGAATAGAAACATGCGTTTCCCGATACTAAACTACTTTTTTATTTCTTCCGCTACCTCGATTTTTAATTGTTACATATGCTCCAAAATATTTAAATTTGTTTTCTTTCTCTATGTTCTCATTCTTAATTGTTATGTAGCTATTTCCGTTATTCCCTGCGTTTCGGTTTGTTATCATGTATTTTGTTTTCTCTATGTTTACCTGCAGACCTATCTTATCGCACGCTTCTACTGACATTGGTATTACTTTGTAGTGCCTACCTTTTCCTATTAAATCTACATTATCCGCGTACACGAACAGTTGATTCAAGCCATTCAACGTTAGTCCCCTCTTTGTCCTCTTTTAATTTTAAAATGACATATTCTAAAGCAAAGCTAAAGAGAATGGTAACAAGGCGTCATCTTGTTTAAATCCGCTGAGAATTTTGAAACTATCTGACATTATTACCTACCCGTACTCTGCTCATGGGGTCGCTGAGACATATCTCACAAGTTGAACAAATTTCTTCGGAATTCCAAAATTGTACCAGGATACTCTACAGTAAAATTTAAATAAATTCCTTGTCAATTATAAAATTTGGTTAGTTTGTAGAACATGTTTCTCAACTACACAAAAAGAATCAGGTTCTTTTTTTGAGAACATTTTTTTTTTAGAAAATGGGTTCCAAATATGGCGATACTTTAAAAAACAACCAACTTTCCGTTATTCTTTAATAGCCCAGTCAAAAGGGGTTTGTTGATATCGGGAGTAACTAGGTAAAAGCTGAATTTTGAACAGTTACTACTAGAGGTATATTTTCCCAAAACTGCACGCCCCTTCTCTCTGTGCTTCTCCTTATCCCCTGGAAGTACAAATTTACAGATTTTTTTAGAAATTGAATAAAGTCTCCGTAACGAATAAATATAAATATGAGTCCTTACTTGTTGTAATTGCTAAATGACAGACTACAAAAATGGTTATCATGTGCTCTGCGTTATTGCTAATAGTTTCGTCGTAATTTTGATCAAGACCGCAATACAACAATAGCTTTTTTGTTAACATATTTTATGGTGTAGCTTGTATCAAAACAATGTTCTAGATAAAAGTTGTTGCCTGTTTCATAAACTTTAAAATAATGTGCTTATCCCAATATAATTGAACATGTACTGTGTTAGCTAATGAGGTAACAACGAGGCGCAAGAGCGCGCAAACAATACTTACCCTGTATATGCTCCCTATCCTCTTTAGGTAGTTGTGAGCTGTCGATGATTAAGACAATTTGTCTTTTGCTGTGTATTGGCAAGTAAAATAGGTGATGAGGTGGTAGTGTGTTTTGGCGGCCCTTTCATGTGATATATCACGTACCCAAATAGCATGCCGGCTTGCAACAAGTTTGACTCATGTCGAAATTGCTATGTGGGTAGAGAAAAAAGATTTGTGCTTCAATTTTAAGCTATTTATGTACTCAGCAAGAGAAAATAGAATTTACTACGATGACATTAGTAACATTTATATTAGTTGGAAACTTCATTTAGTTTTTAGTATAACTTAATTTTAAAGACGCTTAATGTTTCATGCATGCTTATTAAGTTCAAGATAATATCAAGCCTAACAAGTTCGAAGTAGCGAATAACAACCTTGTTGCAAGCTTGCATGGTAACTGGGTACGTTATAAAAAGCCGCAAAAGTACACTACGAATTCATCAACTATTTTACTTGCCACTGTACAGCTAAAACATTTTTTTTTTCTGTTAACATGCAGAATCGGTTAAAATAGACATACATAGCAATAAGAGTTGCCATTATTTTTATAATATTGACATAATATTTCTTTTATAAACGATGTAACCAGAATAATAATAAAGAAAACATCACCGAATTTTACCAACACAAATGCCTAAACGAGTAAAGAAAAAAAAAAGAAATATAATGAATAAAAATCCAAAGTCAAGGATGAGTAACCAGGAATTTAACTTTGAATGTCGTATACAAGTATGAACCAAATAAAAAGAAATAATGTATCAGTACAAACACACCTTCGGGGTAAAGGGAAGAGTAACGCAACATTTCTACTCAGAAAAGAAGTGATATCCATTTTGCGAGTTTTTTTTTGTATCACTATGGCGGAAGTGTTTCCTTTGTAGTAAAATAAGGGGTTTAATATCCTCCCTTCCGCCATAGTGGCATAAAGAAAGTCACTTGAAAGTGGATGTCACTTCGTTTGTGAGTAGAATTCTTGCGTCACTCTTCCCTTTATCCCGAAGGAGTTTTCGTATTAATATCACTTCTTTTGTAAGGCTGCCTTCATACAAAAGGTGAATCTTGGACCATTGTAGGTTCTTTATCTAGAGAACAGTAACTCATATTTAAAAATAAGCATTTTTTACCCCAACGGAGACACAATTGATCCCTAAAACTACCTGGTACCAACCATTGCGGGATAAAACAAAAAGACAAACATAATAGCATATACACTTTTCGATCATTTGTGAAAATTCTGTGATTCGGCTAAAAAAATTATAACTTTTTTACATTTTCACCGATTTTGACGTTGTTATACACCGTTTGAAATGTATTAAAACGTTGATCACGATTCCGCAAGTTTCGGACGGTTGTATGGTCAGTACTATTATCAGAAAAGTGAAATTTTGATTTTTTTTAACCTCACTAGGGGGTCCCAGGGAGGTCCTACTGACTCATTGTTTTGTGGTTAGTATGGCAAAGAGCTTTCAAATGCAAGTTCAAGCATCAAAATTGGGTTTATAGTTAGCTAGATTCGAAATTAGATGTAGCTATATATATAAGTACATCTAACAAACTCTTTGTCAGCGTCACTCGAAGAACTTCCATTCTTCATGATTATCAACTGGACAGATTTTCCTTAATACAGTAAAGAAGTTTTATATATTTTCTTCTTTATATATACATGGTGATGCTAAACATTTTTGTCTTCCTTAGAAATTTGATTTTTATATTTTTAAAATTTGTTAAACTTCACAGGGAAAATAAAATTTAAAATAATCCGACACCGCGTTATGTAGAGCGAAGGCACCTTATTGATATTGGTAAACCTAAAGCAAAAGCTTATTATCCACGTTTGTGCATGAATGTCGGACCATATAGAATCGGATTTGACGTCACACAAGCGTTACATACTCAGGGAAACATCACGACTGTTTGCAAGGAGGTAAGGAGGTCAAAATGAATTCCAGATATTCATATTCAAGGTTTTGTTTTTTGTTTTTTGTTTGTTTGAAAATGGTATAAAAGACTATGTAAGGGAGAGGTAATGGATCAGTTAGTGTTAGGCTTTCAACTTTAAGAAAGACTTTGCTGTTTGAGATCCTTCCCTTTACATAAGGTGAGTTCAATGGTGTTTTATTCTTTAGTTATTAACATGGAACTTGTCATATTCTAAATCTTATTCTAAATCTTGTCCCGAATTAACTTTAGAGTCAGAAAATTCCAATACTAATTCTAGTTGAATTGATAGATTATTTTCTTTCCTTATGTAATACTGACGCTGTACCAAACATTATAACACATACCTGACTCAGCTACACAAACATTTATCCGTAATGATCTTCGGTCAATTTTGCCAATTAAATTTAATACAATTTAGCCAAGCGGGTCTGAAGGGAAGCTATGCTCATGTTTGTTCATGACGAGCTATTCTGCAAGTAACTCACTACTTCTACAGTATAAAATTACGGTGAATATTTAATGTGTTCTAAACTAAATGTGTACTCTCGAATAGAAGCACCTGTACCATTCTCATCACCTTATCACACGTACATTCCGGAATAATAATAATAAAACTGTCTAGAAGTTACCCCAATGATCCTTATTTCGTATTCTCAAGAGAAGTAATTTGAATTATTGTTTACAGAGGACAGTTTCTTACTAGGCTACTTAAGACAATGTAAGTACAGCCTGGAGAAAACAAAGAAGAAATTGGATGCAACTTTCACCATGAGAGGACTTGCACCTGAAATATTTGTAACTAAGGAGTCATTTCGTCTCCTAGACGAATATCTAAAGAAAGTGTAAGTAAACTCATATAATAAGATAATTCAAATCATAATCAAATTCTTAAACTGACGCAGTAAAAAAATAAGAGAACAAAGTAGCATAAACTACTACGGTCTTCATGTCATCTTCAAATAAAAATATTTTTATTGCATTTTTTTAAAGAAAAGTTTTGTGTCTTTATGCTATAAATATTACATGTTAAATCACGATAGGATCAATAACTTTATAACAAACTTAGAGAAGAGAGACATCTTAGTAACCTGTAC
>JAGDQP010018122.1:26536-37172 GCA_022664845.1 Lepisma saccharinum
TGATCACATTGGGTGAGGCGTACTTTAATCTAACACCGAATGGTCACATTCGGGCAATTACGCCATCGGAAAGCGACGAGCAGTATTCTACCAGCAGTGTAGTGAACGTTTTCCACGGGGAATCCTGAATGTAGCTGGATTCGGGTACTAGGTGAAGTTGGCCATTCGTAAAGTTGAAAAAAACATCAAGGTGAATGCTGTCTACATCCAGGGAGCCATCATGACCCTCATATTTTGGAGCGACATCACTAACAATGTGCGTATCCACTAAGACAAAGCGTCAAGACACACCAGCAAATCATCCGTTCGGTTTTATCGGAACATGCAGCAAGAATCTGGAATTCGTGTTATTCAATTTCATGACACTCCCGTAAAGAACCCTGATGTCAGTACCATGGAGTTTTACGCATTTGGTCCGCTCGAACGACGTCCACAATATCGCTGTCTCCGAACGCTCCTCGGACTCTGGAAAGCCTGCCGTGAGTAATGTAATTGAAGTTAATAATCTTACTTACAAGTTAACGTCACAATTTAACTTACTTTTCAGTTGAAAGTTATGCAATACCTATTATATTTTAATACTATTTTACAATCGAGTTCAGATAGATGATTCGGAAGGTTTAAAATCTTTGCAAAAATTTTCGTAAATAAGAGAAGTTCAGTAACGTACTATGATTATCATTTATTTTATACCATTAGAACATAAACAAAACTAAACTTTAATTTAGATTTTTTGTTTTGTCTTATCTTTTCTAGTCATTTCGCTGTTCTTCCAAAATTGACACCATCTGGATACCGTGTATCAATACTGTGCTTCCCGGAAAACACAACAGAGTTCATCGCAGATCTTTGTTTTATAGGCATAAACATGGCAATGGATTTATCATATAAAGTGGACAGCCTGCGAACTGGGATGATTTTTCTGATGGATGCAAAGTATTATGGACTTGAACACACAAAGAAACTTTTAAATCCACTATTCAAGAAATTTATTACTAATGGGCTTGTAAGTTTCATAGTATGCCTTAAATAGCTTATAATATTACATGAATCTTCACAAACAATAATTATAAAAGTGTAAACACCTTCTGTGCATCCTTATGTGTGAATATTTTTTTCATTTTATAGCAGAAAATATTCCAGCGTCCTTCTTTCCCTTTCTCTCTCTCTCTTTCGCTGTGTCCCTTTGAATGTCTTTCCATGTCTCTATTATTTCCATTCGAGACCATTACTATGAAATATATGTATCAACAGGATCATCTTTCTATTTCTTATTACCTTTTGTATTATTTCATCTTCTATTATCGTCCACACTTCATTTTCATTCTATCAGCCAATAATTCTTTAATTATGTGTCTCAAAAACTTCATCTTAAACCCTCGAATGATTGTAAATAATTCCCTTCAACGTAACAGTACTAAACATGAAAGAATTTGTAAATCTTTTACTTTGCTTAGATAGATTGTTATTGCTGATGTACAATGTTGAAGAATGATTTCCTTAACAGTTTGACTAGCATAATTGATTAAGACAATTATATATTAGGCATAGATATCAACGCTTCAGACAATTGTAATTTTGATTAAATTTGGAAATACGTATTGTACTTCGTAATCTTAATTGATTTGGCAACTTTTGAATATGTGTGAAGAAAATATATGTAAATGTGATACTAAATAATAGAGATACATACAGTTTCAGTTGTTTGTAATCAACCTTTCATTCTTTTATCACCACAGGTATCGTATCCAGACAAAGTTAGATACTTGGTTGGAGTTCATGTGAATGCAATGGCAGTTAACATGATGAAGATAGTTACACCACTCCTTAAACCAAAATACGTAGAAAGAGTAAGTACTTTTCTTACTACATTTTTCAAATATTTTACACAGCATTTGTTAGAAATAATATAAAAATTTATATTGCTTTTGTTATTAAATTTCAAATTATAATATTTAATGTTCATTACAATATAATTTATGATAGTACTGTGAGGAATCTCTACCAAAAATAATAAATTTGCACACATAGGAATTAGTTTTAAAAAGGATATTTAAACAAATAATAGGTAATGAAATAATTTATAGTTATTCGCTGAATGTGTCCGGACTATGTTATTTTGTAATTTAGGAATGAACGTGATTAAACTTAGAGTAGCTGCGCGTGAGGGAAAGCAAATATAAGTAATATAAAGGCTCGTATTAACAAACATAGACTTAAAGTGTAAGATTTATAAATATACAGAAAACATTTAAAAACAGTAACTAGTTCTAGACCTGAGTACTGTACGTTAATATTTGTATGCTCTTTACAGGATAGAGATGTATAGAATCCTAGAAAATACTGGAGAATCTAAACCTAAGCAAATTAAACTAATCAAAGATCGTAGATGTTGTACGTTCTAGCCACCTGCAGAATTCTGGATGTTGTAGTAACTACTGCATACATGAACTCTACGTAAATAGAGATACTTCCTCATATTAACAAACTAAGTTACGACACATGATTTTCTGTTCACTCCCAACTCAATACAAACCAATATAGTAAAACATTTTTTATATAAAAGAAAGAGCCCAGCCCAAAAAGCAACCTTCGAGAATTTTTTTTTAAATACGCCAGCATTTGGCTAATTCAGAATACTTGACTTTACACGTCATAACTAGTTGATATACAATATTGAACAAACCAACCCACTGCCATTTGGAAAGATACCATGTTTCATCAGGTTGCAAAACTGTGAAAGTAGTTATACCATAGACCACATAATAGGTTGGCTTAGCAAACTTCTTCATTTCTGTCTGCGTTAAAACTAATGATTTTGTACAGGAACACGTGGTTTTAAATTCATTCGCTAGGTAGCTCTGGCTTAGACATCATAATATAATAGAAATTGGGAAGCATGCTATGCCTATCTATTACGAGATCTATGGTTCTACCAATTTTCAGATTCTTTGAACTACTGTCTTGATATACACTTATTTCCAATAGCTTCCTGTGATTTTAGTGTATCCTTTCTGTTCTATGGAATAATTTTAATTTAGATATTATTTTTTTTAACAAAAAAAGATTGATTGGACTACTAGTTGAAGGTACTTTATCTCATGAACAAAGGGTGTTTTAAACTATATTGTCTAAGGATTTCTAATCAGTTTTAAATTTAAGAATAGATGTATAATTTGATGTACTAGTATACGTTTCGAATTCAAGGGCGTGGGGAAAAACAATGCAAAACCAACATTGAGTCTGAATTGAGATATTACGTTTGGAAAATTCATTTGGTCTTGCTGACATATGGGCTCAATATCTATGTGCGCATTTGTTCTTTTTGACTTGAGCTCTTTCCACAGAGTTCAGCTGACATGAGTGTTACCATTGTATTTCTGTACTCAACTCATTTTTAAAAGGAAGGCTGCCATTGCTCTCCCATGTCTCTCAATTATTCTGTACAGGCTGTGTGTTTATCTGATATATATATATTCCTTTTTCTTCCAAATATAGATAAGAATGTACGGGAACAACTATGACGATATGTACACTCTTATTCCCAAGGAAATTCTTCCTAACGAATATGGCGGAAATGCTGGACCTTTGGCTGTATTAAGAGGTAAAAAGTAATATGCTCATCTAGGTTTCTATGTACAAAAAAATCAAAGACTATCAAAACAAATAAGTAATTTCCAGGAAAGAACAAAATCGACAAAGATTTATCACGCTTTACATGAGGTAGGAGCTATTTACAAATTAAAGAGTAAATAATGAGGTTTCACCCTGACCTAAGTTAGATGTATTGCTAAAATCAAAATTCCAATAATCCATTTTTAAATCTGGAACACAGCTACCTTTGAAACTGGATTATGTAAGCATGTGTGTTCTTTCGGTAGAGAAAAATGTCATTCATTAAGTTTTATTTACACTTAATTATTGTTTAACACTAGGAGTACAGCTTGAGCATCTAGTGTAGTGTCAATCGTTAAGATTCTGCATTTAAAATAGTGGTATTTACTTAGTGTACGCATAATACTAAACTTTTTCAATTACACTTTCACAGTTCTCCGACTGTAATTTATTCCATTTCTTACATTTACGGTTCTACAACATTATATATTGTTTCATTACATTTTCCATTAGTTCTATTAACATAATTCCATATATTTTATTTAACCTTGTTACATTTTTGTCTTCTCGCACTTTTATTTCCGTCTGAATTCAGTGTTGTCAAGTTTTTTCATTGTTAGAAATATCGCTTAATTGTAGGCTATTTATATACAAATCAATGCATTTTCTTCAAACAAAAGATAATCATTGCTTGCATATGGGTTCCTTATTTTCCTGTCTACTTTGCGCTCGGGGCAACACTAGGTCATCTCATTCGCTTGGGCTCTGGTGCTGGAGGTTGATTTGGATATGGGTCAGCCGAGGGAGAAAGATAAGAAATCTTAGCAAGCTATTGCCCAAGTTCTATGAGGAACAGTGACATTCATACCGCGAAAGCGTTGATACCTTCAAATTGTAGATCGCCATTGGCTATCTTATCTTAATTCTCTTTATAGAATATCAACTAACCAATTAATTATTTTATCGACTCCTGTCTTGTGATAGTGTAAGAGACGATAACCTCGAGCTGTCACGAGTAATTTCTCTTGTAGATGTTGACTCGGATGTGGATCGTGCTGACATGAACAACTACTTTCTCCTTTTTGAACCAGTGGGTATGGTATCCTTGTGGAATACAGAGTGTGGTACTGGTGTTACGTTCTCTGGTTCTGACGAGACCTTCCAGAATATCGTTATTGCTGTGACTGATTGTCCGGACTAGAATATTTTTTCCTTAGGAGGTCATGTGATACTCGTGCCAGAAACATCCAACCAAATGAATCACTACTTTCTCTTCTCGCTTTTCGTAGTATATAGTATATATATTCGTTATATGTGTTACACATTTCGAACATACGTCATCATGTAATCAAATAATGGTGTCACTTGCATTGCTTCTAAAATTCCTTTGTCCTCATATTTTGACTTGTACAAGCCAATTAGAATGAATACTAGGGTGGGCCGAATTTTTTTAGATGTTTTTTTGGTTCGAGTGGTCATCACAAGTTGTGCACTGATACGAAATAAGGCCATGCCAAATGTGGCCGTCCTAAAACGATATTAACCGTACCCCTGTACACCTAAAGGGTCCACTTGTTTTTCAAAACAAGGAAAAAACATATGATACCAGTTTCCAAATGTTAGAGTTCTAGTTGTTGTGAAAAGGTATGCATCGGAGAAAAATATTTGCCCGAGAAAAATATTTGTTTGAAAACGGCCGAAAACGCTTGATGGCCGAAAAGGCCAACATTTGACATGGCTAAATTTCGTACCAATGAACAACTTTTTACAATTACTTGAACCCCAACATGTAGAAACTGGTATCATATTTTTATTCCTTGTTTTGCACTGACTGCAGCTTGTTACTGTACTGATTGTTGGAAGGGATAACAGCATCCTCTTCATTATCATCCATGGAAGTACGAAATCGCTTCCATTATCAACATTTCCAGAAGGTAGCATGTCCCAATTAAAAACTTTGGTAATTTCTCTCTCACTTAGTAGCCAAAGTTATCATGCCGAAACTAACCATAATTATTAACACGGATAAAGACCCCAATTACTATGTAATAATATTGAGCGCAATCGTTGAGCCATCTAAAAAGAAAAGGCGCACACCAATTTGCGATACTCTCATTAACGTCAGCTGTACATCAAACTGGGATCTAATTGAGAGCAAATGTGTTACACAACAACAACCATTGGGCATAATTAAACAAGCTGACAAGGCTAACACACTTAACTTTACTTTAAAAATACACAGGCAGCGTAACAATTTCAATGTTCTAACAATATTTTTCTCAGACGACACATTAATACACACTCCATTTTCCTCCATGTGTCGCCTGAGGAAAATATTGTTAGAACATTGAATTTGTTACGCTGGCTCTGGTTTTTCTTTAAAAAATAAAGTTAAGTGTGTTAGCCTTGTTAGATTGTTTTAATTAAATTATGTATGGATACAACGCCTCAATATAATTAATTATAACCATTAGCAGTGAGACAAACAGCAAATTTAGTTACAGGGCAACTAAGGTTACATGTAAAGCGCTATTTACAAATTAAAACGCTAACGTATTTGAAACTGTAGTTTTCTAAACACTAGACAAAAATTCATTTTATGCGCAAAATAGCAGTTGTGTGAGAAGGACCCAGTTGGTACCAGATTCTTCTATACTCTGTAGAATGCTACTGGCAAAAACAAACCCGAAAATTATCTCAACAATCAAATTTTACCAATACTGTAATAAAGTCTCATGATCTAATTATCCCTGAAACGTCCCTTGCACATATAGAGGCATGTGAATTCAGTTATGAGTCTCAGTGACTCAGTAGGTACTGTACTGGGAGGGTTAAAGAAACAGAAGTTTTAGTAATGTAAATTATTTAACACATCGTCTCGGACGGAAACATCTTTCCTCGTTCGATGAACGTCCGCACTCTGTTATAAAATTCTTGCTTCGTTATAAAATTTGTAATGGGTGATCGCGGGCAACCACTCCGATATATTTCAAACTTGGACCTTTAACTTCATAGAAAAAGTATAGATGATGTTAGAAGACGATGTGGTTCGTATACAGCACCTCTATATGTAAAACACTTTCTTGTTTCATCATGCAAATAGTCCTAACTGGTATAGAGTCCTGTTTTTGTCATGATCCACCTGCTGTTGTAAAATTGTTTTGTGAAAAGAATTATATATTTACGGTTTGATGAAATTCTTGATGAAAATAAAATGAGATATTTTTGCAACAGAGAATTTTATATGTAGTAATATTTCCTTCAATATGATAAGGTTCCGGATGTTTTTCGATTTCGAAGAAACGAAACTTTGAAAGCAAATTTATATAAGGTTCTGAGTATGGATTCGTTGTTTAATCTGAAGATGGAACTACGTATTAGTAGAAAATAAAATAACTATTTCCCAATTATCGATACCTACATTTTTTTCTAGAAAAACTAAAGGAAACCAAATTGTGGTATACAAACATCGTGTGCGTGGGTTTTCTAGAGGGTGCTCCCGTTTCCTCCCACTTTCTTCATCCCACAAATCCATCCCATCATCGTCCATCCGACCTCTGAGTCATAGTTGCCTAAATGCCTTAAAATAGATTCAACTTCAACAGGATACCAAACACTTGCCTTCCTGTGGAGAAAGGCAAAACGTAAATCAGACGTTGCCAAAGTGTTAAAAAACATGTGTTTCGGTTATCTTTTGTCCACAGAGTGTGGTTCCAAGGCCGGCTACCTACCATACTGAATGTTTCAGGATTTCCTCAATTTAATCAGGAGAATGCCAGATGATATCCTGTCAAATATCTTCGCTATCCCTTTTTGGAAAGAAGAATGGCCAATTCTAGGATCCAGAGTTCCACTTTTATTTATCGAGGAGACAACGTTGGAAAAATGGACAACAGTACTTTGTACTGTAGTAATGGAGACTGTAAGCAGAATTAACCAATTAACCATTTTATTACATTAAATGAAGTTCTTCATTGTTACTGGATTTATTAGAATTCCGTATTCCCAATATAGTGATTGTCGGATCGCTGTTAATGCAAGGAACCTATTTAGTGCTTTCTGTCCTTTATAATATTAAGCCCCAAACATTTTTAAACTCATACTATTTTTACAATACCAACAATTATGTTTTAAAACATTGCTGATGCCTCTTTTAAAAATATATGTTTAGCATCTCTACTAGAGACGGCAATGGAAAGCGAACTTCATAATACTGGTAGATATTGTTGATTGTTATTTATACCCCTCGATAAGACTGAGTAGTATCCGATACATATCTCGAACTGCGAATCATATAATTGATCTTTATAGTTAATGTTCTAAGTGGGGTGTTTCCATGTAACCAACAGATGTGCCTCAATGTTACAAATGGCGAATCAGCCTCTCATAAACTACGAAACTGCAGAATGTCAGATAATAGCTATAAATCGGTTGGTCAGAAGAATATTGTTAAGTTTATTATACGTATTATATCAAAGCACTCTTACGAGTGCTTCTAGCTATATAAAATAGCAGCTTTTGTTATGAAGTCGGAATAATCGAATAAATGGCCTACTACTATATAAAAACATATGAAACTAGAGCAAAAGTTATAGGGAACTACAATATATTAAGGTTTCTAGCGGATGATATTTGTACAGCTTAGTGTTCCATCTTAAATCTAAATGAATCAACGTACAATAGTGAATTTTCCCAAAGCTATGAAAAGTTTGCTATAACAGCAGCTTGGGGAAAACTAAGAGGTGGAAGATCAAATTACTCTAACTACAATTTTAGTGAATGGGCTGAGATGCAACATTCTCTCTCTATGTCTCTCTCCCTCGTTCTTTCTTTCTCTGAGTGTGTGTGTGTTTCTTTACCACAAGACACGGAACGTTTTTAATCGTAAAGGTCTAAAATATTATCACTGGATTCTACTCAGTTAGCTATCAGATTCTAGAATTAAGAGCACAATATCAAATTACGAATTTATGGGGAAAGATAATAAAAACAATTAATTATCATTGTTGAAAATAAGTATCTTTAGCTTTTATTAATGCTTCGCTAAAGTGAACATTAATAAGTTATCTCTAATTTCTGTCAAAAATTCGATTCAAACCGTAAAGTTCTCAACAGGCGCCCATGTTGATATAACATACAACGGTGATGAAACCCATATGTTCTATTTGGACTACAGGGTTTTTCCTAAACATAAAACGACCACATTCCTTTTTCTGATCCTCCTACTGGCCAGAGCCCGTATTCGCCGAGAGAATTGGTGGTGGAGGGTCTTAGCTGTAAATGTGCAAAGCTCAGTTATCTTCAAGCTCTCGTTCGGTCAGGATTTGTAAAAATTTAAACTTGTTCGTAGTATGTGGGTAAAGCTCCTTCGTTGAGCAACGATTTGATATCAAATTTTGTGTGCGACTTGGAAAATCTGTGACTAAGATATGTTCCATGTTTCAGCAGGCCTTTTTGAGTAAGTGCCTCTCAAAATCCGAAGTTTTCCAATGGCAGAATATATTTAATGAAATTCGGGAAGAGATTGAAGACAAACGGCAATCCGGACGCTGGTCAGTAAGCGAAACCGACAACAATGTGAATTGTGTGCGTTCAATTTTAAATTAAGATCGTCAGTTAGGTGTTCGGATGATAGGAGAGACTCTAGGAATGGGCATAACCATTCTGAAGGAAATCGTTACCGAGGATTTACAAATGAGATCTAGCCACACTTGGCTGCTGATCCGCGAGTATCCCGCCAAATGGAAAGTGTCGACGCTTCCGCAACTCCTATACAGTCCCGAACTGTCTCCTGCCAGCTTCTTTTTGTTTCCTCGAAACAAGAAGGTGCTCAAATGATGCCATTTGGATGATGTGGATAACATAAAAGATACTTTGACGAGGGTACTATGTAAAGTTTCAGAAAAAAATACCAAGCATGGACATGTGTAAATGCTGGACAAAAATGTGTAAACGCCCAAAGGTCCTACTTCGAGGAATTGCAAAGACTTCTATCAATATATCTGTTTTTTCCACTCTGGTCCAGTTACTTTCCGGTCAAAACCTGTATCCCTGCGCGATAGTAGCACATCCCACAGTGCAGAACGTAAGTTTCAGGACTGTCAATGCCTTCAACAGGGTGATATCATCCAGATTTCATATCCTATCAGTTGGTAAGTCAAACGTTTGAAGTGAGGTTCTCTCCCTCTATTACTTATTGTCATGCATCTCTCATTTATCTGCACTGGAATGTCTACAAAAAGCAATACAATAAACACTTTGTACAACAACCAACTTAACCTGACCTGTGAGATGGAAAACCTTGTTAAATTCTTCTAAATTTTTAAGTGCACGCTTTCATATCTTCTCACTCACAATAAAATGTTTAAGGTTCTGCACTAAACCCATTGTTAACTGGACATCAATATATCAGTTAACTAGGAATCAGACACCAGGTATTGATATGTAACCCCAATTTGGCTATTACAATACACACCATAAAACAAAATTATAACACTGTTTCCGCAATGAAACTTTCACACGTTGAAACACATATGGAGAGATGAAATGCAATACATGTTGACTCCGAAGTTTCGCAACTTCTTAGAACCGGAGTCATAATGATTTTCGCCACAGTCCCTGTAAGTTACCTACTCTTGCCATACGTCCCTGTGTTGGGATATGGATTACAAACTGACTTAGATTGGCTAAACCGCATTTACTAACATCTAATTTCCAATCTTCGAGAAAATAGTTTAGTTTCTAAGTGTCAAGTGTATTTTGGCCAACGTCGGTAGCCGTGTGGACTAAGCATTTCACTTTGGAAAATTACTACATTGCGTTTACAGTTTTCAGTGTTACCTTTTTGAGTGTTGTTCCTCTGATTTAAGTAAATCGTTTCCTCACGTTCAATCCTAGACTATGTTTGATGTTTCAAATAAATTATTTCTATACGTTTATGACCACAGTCATCTGCATTTAGTGTAAAAGGTTTATCCATACCAAATATCCTGCAAGATCAGTCCCACATTCTGAAAATAAA